>JBBDGP010003886.1:62500-147500 GCA_037952835.1 Lithobates septentrionalis
AAGGGGTTTGGAGATAGAAGTGGTTGGGGCTCAGCAGGGTCCCATTCATAAAGGGAGATAAGAAAAAAACCTCCACATAGGGCATGAATCCGTTTGAAACGAGAAGCTTTATTTAAAAGCTGAGAAAAAAGTGCTAAACAGTGCACTTCATAGGGTAAAATGTGATCACAAGAGGTAAAAATAAAATAAAATCGCGTGGTAACAGGTCATTTAATGGCGTGAGCAACCCGACATGTTTCGGAGCATCGTCCTTCTACTGGGGCATAAGCCTAAATGCCTGAACCACGCTTACATTTATGCACATACAATTAGACAGAATAGCAATCAGCTGTGTGAAACCCAAGTATTCACATGTTCCATGGGATCTAAGAGGTCACTTAAGTAATTGTATGGAGATCCTCAGCTGCTGGAGCAGACAGCTCCCTTTGTCTGACCCAGCAGCTGATGAAAGACCTACATTGCTGACACTTAAAATCACTATAAAGTGAGTATCCAATCCGGTTGCTCCGTGCGGAATCACGTGACAGCATCACAGCGCGTGACGTCATCGCGCACCGGACGCCGCGCTCCAAGCCTCCTTTCCATTCCAGGAAGTAAGGGGCTAGCTAGTGGAGTCATTACATCCACAGCGGACCCAGGAGGTTAAATGAAGCACGTTAATCCTGTGCGCTCCAGTGCGCTTGACATCCGATGTCCCCACTCAGGGGAATGGAGCATTGGATGTTGTAAGAAAGGAGACAAATATAGATGCATGTATTCACAGAAGAAAAAAACTAAAATAAAACATAAATATAATATGTCTGGCAGCATAATGAGAAGTCCTCATATTGCAAGACATAAAACGCGAAAATGGGAATTGCTATTAACCTTCAGGCTTGTTTGCCTGTTAGGTGATAACAGGCCCCATTAGGTGGTCATATAGCGGGATCCTACAACAGATAACATAACGAGGATATCGGCAAAAAAACATGAAGGTATATATGTGAACCAAGGGTTTCCAACATGGTTTAGGACTTGTTAATAAAAGCATTTATGTCCCATTCCACGTTTAACCCATGGGGGGAGTAACTTTTTAGTTGGTAAATCCAGAAAACTTCAAGCTGTGATACCCCCCTAGTACGTGGATCTCCTCTCCAAGATGGAATGAATTTGTCTATTACTTGAAATTTAGAGCCTCTCGGGTTTTTATTGTGGAATTCTAAAAAGTGACGGGGGACACTGTGGTTAGTGCGACCTTTTTTGATAGCAGTAATGTGCTCGTTGACACGGATATTAAATGATCTGATAGTACGGCCAACATACTGCATATTGCAGGGACATGTGATGAGGTACACGATGTATCGTGTAGTGCATGTGACGAAATGTTTAATCTGGTATATGTTGGAGGTGACCGTAGACTCAAAATTCACAGATCTATGGTTCCCACAAGAGTTGTACGTGCACACATTACATTTCTTACAGGGATAGTGTCCTTTGGTCTCTGGGAAAAAGGATGGTCTGGTGGGTGCTTCTATAACATTACGAGAGATGCGATTCCGTAATGATGGGGCCCCCCTAAAAGTAACTCCTGCTTTCATGGGGAGCACAGGACCCAAGACCGGATCACTTCTCAGGATATTCCAGTGTCGGTTTAGAATTTGTTTGATCTGTCTGTGTTGGACAGAGAACTGGGTGAAAAGTGACCACTTGAATTTGTCATTGGGAGCTGGTTTTGGACGTACAGATGTTAGCGTATTGCGATCAATAAGGGAGATTTTGGAAATCTCGCTGTCGATCTGGGCAGGTGGGTAACCTTTCTCTAAAAACTGTTCTCTCAAGAATTGTGCTTGGTGCAAGAAATCAATGGTGTTGGTGCAATTCCTTCGAATTCGTAATAACTGACTGCGGGGGACAGAGTCGAGCCAAGGGCCGTAATGACAGCTGTCTGTGGAGATATAGCCGTTTCTGTCCGTCGGCTTGAAGAAGGTGGTGGTTACAATCCGACGGTCAGAAACGGCAATCTCCAAGTCCAGAAAATGTATCGAAACCGTGCTAAGTTCATACGTCAGAATAATCCCTCTATCGTTATGATTCAAGGTGGCCATGAAGTCGTGAAGAGTCTCCTCATCACCCTTCCACAGGAGGAGGATGTCGTCTATATATCTAGCCCATAGGCACAGCTCCGGTCGCTGTGCGAGATAGACGACATCCTCCTCCCAAAGGGCCATAAAGAGGTTGGCGAGGCTGGGGGCAAATTTGGCCCCCATAGCCACACCTTTCCTCTGCAAAAAGAATTGGTTGTTATACCAGAAATAATTTGTTTGTGTTGCGAACCGTAAAAGTTCCATAATATAATGTTGTTGTGGTACCGGGATATCCTCACTAGTGTTAAAGTAATGTTCAACGGCCGCTAGACCTAACCTGTGGACGCACGACACCAGTTACGCCCATGAACCCTTATGTGTGTTTAGGACTATTTTACACCTATGGACTTTGTTTATAATTTGGTACACATTTGTTTTTCACTTTATGAGTATAGCTTTTCTCTTTAACACTCCTTCATAGATATTTAATCACAGATTTATATGCACCTTTGAGCGCTGCATGTTTTTTATATATATATATATATATATATATATATATATATATATATATATATATATATATATATATATATATAGAGATATATATATCTCTATATATATCTCTATATATATATATATATATATCTATATATATATATATATATATATATATATATATATATATATATATATATATATATATATATATATATATATATATATAATGTGTGTGTGTGTGTATATATACACAGTATCTCACAAAAGTGAGTACACCCCTCACATTTTTGTAAATATTTTATTCTATCTTTTCATGTGACAACACTGAAGAAATGACACTTTGCTACAATGTAAAGTAGTGAGTGTACAGCTTGTATAACAGTGTAAATTTGCTGTCCCCTCAAAATAACTCAACACACAGCCATTAATGTCTGTGAGTACGCCCCTAAGTGAAAATGTCCAAATTGGGTCCAATTAGCCATTTTCCCTCCCCGGGGTCATGTGACTTGTTAGTGTTACAAGGTCTCAGGTGTGAATGGGTAGCAGGTGTGTTAAATTTGGTGTTATCGCTCTCACTCTCTCATAGGCTGCTTTCACACTGGGGCGGTGGGGGCGTCGGCGGTAAAACAGCGCTATTTTTAGCGCTGCTTTACCATCGTTTTTGTGGCGGTATTCGGCCGTTAGCGGTGTGGTTTTAACCCCCGCTGGCGGCCGAAAAAGGGTTAAAACCGCTCGCATAGCGTGGCTATAGCCGCGGTATTGCCGCGGTATAGCCGCGCTGCCCCATTGATTTCAATGGGCAGGAGCGGTGAATACACCGCTCCCTCACCGCTCCAAAGATGCGGCTTGCAGGAGTTTTTTTCTTCTCCTGCCAGCGCACCGCTTCAGTGTGAAAGCCCTCAGGCTTTCACACTGAACAAACAGTAGCGGCTGTTTTGGGTCGGTTTGCAGGCGCTATTTTTAGCGCAATAACGCCTGCAAACCGCCCCAGTGTGAAAGGGGCCATACTGGTCACTGGAAGTTCAACATGGCACCTCATGGCAAAGAACTTTCCGAGGATCTGAAAAAAATTAATTGTTGCTCTACCTAAAGATGGCCTAGGATAAGGCCAGGGCTCCTCGGCTCCGTTTTGAAGGTGAATGAGAAAATCCGGACAGCCGCACTCCAGTTTTCCCTCTCCTCGACACAGTATGATTAGCGGCTGCAAGCAGGCGGGGATGGAAGCTTCCTCCGAAATAGCTGCAGCAGCTGAAGGTTGGGACCTGACCAGGGTTCAAGGGCAGCAGCACTGAGTACACAGCACTAGCACAGAGAAGCCAGTACAGGAAGTGCGCTGTGCAGAAAACTTTCTCAACTGGCTTCAGTATTAAATGACAGGCTGGAGAGGAGAGGGCTGGCGAAGGTTGCGGAACGCTGTTCCGTGATGAGAGGAGAGCTGGGGGGGGGGGGGGGGATTTGTGATGAGAGGAGGGGACACAAAGTTTTAAGCCTTAACTCATTACAATTTTTTGGCGCAGTTGTAATTCTCTCCTCTAAAGGTGTGGCTGGGGGCGAGATTTGGGCGTGGTTGGGGTGGAGTTTTGGCATGGTTGGGGTGGAGTTTTGGCATGGTTGGGGTGGAGAGTTGGACAGAGGGTGAGTTCCTGCACCTATTCTCTGAGGAAAAAAAAGATATACCATATATACTCGAGTATAAGTCGTTCCGAGTATAAGTCGAGGCCCTAATTTACCACAAAAAAATGGGAAAAACCTATTGACCCGAGTATAAGACAAGGGTGAGAAATGCACCGCTACTGTAAGTGGAAAAGAGGGTCAACAATGCCCATTTGCAGCCTCACTGTGCCCATTTGCATGCCTCACTGTGCCCATTTGCCGCCATAGGTCCCCCGAACTTCAAACTCGTTAGTTAAGGGTTCCTAGATGCCCCCTAGCTGCAGCCAAAATTTGGGGTCTCTGAACCCAAAGGGTCCCAAAATGACATTGCTGCAGATGGACACAGTTGACCGAATTTGGGGCCCTGTATCTTGGGGCCACTTAGTGCTAAGAACCCCTAATTTGGTGTGCAAACCCAGTGGAACTAGCACCATAAATTATCCAAAGCTGGGGTTTCTAGCACCAAGTAGCCCCGAGATACAGGGCCCCAAAAATTGGTTCAGAAAATGTCAAGCACTTTTCTGTAGCAGAGAATGACATTTTCCAAACCGGGTTTGGGGCCCCGTGTCTTGAGGCCACTTAGTGCTAGGAACTCCATCTTTGGATATGTTGTGGTACCAGTTCCACTGGGTTTGCACACCAAATTTGGGGTTCCTAGCACCAAGTGGTCCTGAGATACGGGGCCCCAAAATCGGTTTGGAAAATGAAATTTTTTGCTGCAGAAAAGTGCTTGACTCGAGTATAAGTCGAGGGGGGCACTTTCAGCACAAAAAAATGTGCTGAAAAACTCAACTTATACTCGAGTATATACGGTGTGTGTGTGTGTGTGTGTATATGTATATATATATATATATATATATATATATATATATATATATATATATATATATATATATATATATATATATATATATATATATATATATATCTCTATATATATATATATATATATCTCTATATATATATATATATATATATATATATATATATATCTCTATATATATATATATCTCTATCTATATATATATCTCTATCTATATATATATCTCTATCTATATATATATCTCTATCTATATATATATCTCTATCTATATATATATATATCTATACATACATACATACATACATACATACATACATACATACATACATACATACACAGGGAGTCCCCGGGTTACAAACAAGTTGGGGACTGTAGGTCTGTTCTTAAGTTGAATCTGTTTGTAAGTCGGAACAGGTACATTTTTTTAAGTGTAGCTCCAGTCAAAAAAACAATTTTTAAGCTTTTTGGAAAGCATAGGGAAGGGTTATCGCCCCTGTAACATTTGTTTTGCTGTGTGTCCCTGTTCAGAAGATTTCACCGCACTTTCTGTCCCAATGACAATTGGGTTTTGAAAATTTTGGGTTGTTGTGGAAACAAGCCTTGGTGATAAAGCATCAGTAGAGGTACCTTTTCCCCAAAATAGCTCTTACAGGAGAGAATTTCCCTTCCTAGGGGTAGATTTCTTCCTGTTGTCTCCCTCCGTTTGTAAGTCGGATGTTTGTAACTAGGGGACCCCCTGTGTGTGTGTGTATATATATATATATATATATATATATATATATATATATATATATATATATATATATATATATATATATATATATATATATATATATATATATATATATATATATATATATATATATATATATACACACACATACACATACACACACACACACACACACACACACACACACACACACACACACACACACATATATATATATATATATATATATATATATATATATATATATATACACACACACACAATGGCGGCACTCTTCTGTTTTTTGTGTTTTGTTTTTTTTTTTTTAAATCTGCAGAAGGTAACAATGTTTCAAAAATAGGGGCAGTCAACAGGTTTAGGTCCATTCACTTGACACCTTTCCCAGGCCTATTGTCTAATTCTGACAAACGTAAAACTTTCAGTTACCTTTATTACATGCTAACAGGAAAAATGTTGATAACCTTGAAAACTGATGGTGGGGTTTGTGTACACAGGCCAATTTTAGTAGTTTTTTATTTTTTTTTATAATTTGAAATTTAATACAGAAAGTTACCAAGTCATACATGTTTATGTATTTATTAATAACATGCCACCATGGTGTGTCATCTATCAACAAACATATAGCCGTGATCACCAGACTTTCATGTGAAAGATCTTTTGATAAATGGTTATAGCTCCCACTGGCGACCCTTTTAAGCTGCACAGCTGAGTGTCTCTCCATGGTGGCACTGCTCATTGCTCCCTTCCCTGCTTGTTGAACATTGCAGGGTTGAATGGAAGCCAAGTAGCCTTCCCCAGCAATGGTGTAGGGATGGGATTTGATTGGCCACGGTCCTGTAGATAGACCAGGTCGGAGCTGTGGGGTAACGAATTATAGGAGAGCCCAGAAAAGAGAGGGGAGTGAAGCTCCCATTAGCTTGCATAGTATAAACACAAACTAATAACCTAGAATCCTTTATTTTGCATAGAACCTATCGGACGCCAACTAAGCTGTTTGGTTGGGGCCTGAGAGATTCACCCCTGTGCCCAAAATGTAAAATACATCAGGGTGACCTCATCCATATGCTCTGGCGGTGCCCGAAGCTTAATAGATACTGGAATGAGGTCATACAGATTGTATCCCGGTTGGCGCAGGTGCCAGTGCCCTCCACTCCTCTGGTGTGTTTACTAGGTGCGATTGATGAGATGTACCAGAGGGGAATGTACATTATGCTTACCAGGCTATTGTATCTGGCTAGAAAGCTTATAGCTCGACACTGGATGGCGCACACTGTACCAACGGGAAAGCAATGGATTGCACATGTAAACTCACTTCTGATCAGGGAACAATTAGCTTACCGTCATAGAAATGCTGGCAATAAATTTGAAAAGATATGGGAGCCTTGGTTGTCGGAACCAGCTCTTGCCCCCCCACAGCTTGTGATGGATAGACTGTTACGAATTTAGTTTGAAGAATGTGCAGCAGATGGAGGGGGGGGGGGAGGGGAGGGGATCACACCCTACAGTTTTATGTTAGTTATGTTAAACACCTGTTTGTATTATTCAATAGTAGACAGAGATGCAGTATAAAAACTTTTATTTAGATGTATGAAAATTTGCACTGTATAATTTTGCTTTTTCCTTTTTTTTTTTTTTTTTTTTTTTTGGCTGGACCTTGATTTCTTTAATCCTTATGGTAATCTGTATTATCTTTGTATGATCATTTTCTGCATCGGAAATAAATAAATAAAAAGTTTTGATTAAAAAAAAAATAACCTAGAATCCCCTGCGCTCCACTATCCAGTTTAGGTAAACAAATCTCAGAAACTAAATAGAATAAAAAAATTAAAATTGACCAGGTTGCCAGCTAGCACCTGAAAGCGATCTCACTCTACCTTAAACTGCAACTCAAATAACCCAAGAGTGTAGCGCCACCAATTAATAATGTGAAAAAATACTTCAACAAATATACAGTGTATCAATTACGGTAATCATCATCCACTTATGATAAAATACAGTGCATCAATATCCGAGTCCCAATAACTCACAAAACTCAGTGATTGATACAATTGTGAATGATTGTGAGAAAAGAAAAATCTCTGCAATTTTTAAGTGTAATGCTTGTGACACCTAATTTTACATGCGTTCACCCGCCCCTTTTGACACGTATTACCCAATCCTGGACTTCTTTAGAAAGTCCGGGATTGGACGATGCACATCAAAGTTGTGGGGCTTACACGCAGATAGTTTTTGTGATGTAAAAAAAATACAAAAAAAGGAAGCCACTGCCCCCACCTATAACTGGCCATTACAGCAAGCAGCATTGGAGGGCTGCGGACAACCAAATTATCCTGTCTAACAGCATGCGTTAAAAAAAAAAGTGTTTAATCTGCACACATTTGCAAATACATGCGTAAGCTGCAGAGCCTCTTCACTGCACCCCAATATTATCTGCAGCCCTAACTATACATTTTTGAGAACCTCAATAGTTGAAGCACATGCATTATAATGGATAGATAGAGGGCAGGTGAGCCTGGAGATAACCCACCCCTCCTTAAAGGCACTGGACACCAAGCATATAGCACTATGGCAGCAAAGGTGTCCAGTGCGTCCCCTCCCCAATACTCCAACAGTACAAACAAATGGCCTCTGCCCTCACCTATAACTGGCCTTCACAGCAAGGAACACATGGAGGTGTTAGACGGGATAATTCGGTTGGTTGCAGGCTGGTAGGCAAGTTCAGCTGGGAATTTTCTTTGGTTGTATTTTTCACATAATTTAAATGGTGGCGCTGCACTTTTTTGGGTTATTTGAGTAGTTATGGGGCCTGAGAGCCAGGTTAGTTGGTGCAATGCTGCAGCTGTGAGTCCAGAACATGTACTAGGGGGCCCTTTGGACTGCCTGGTAGAAGAGTTCTACTGCTGCAGTGTTGTGTACTGCTGCACCCACCAGAGACTGTATTACTGTCCAGGACTGAGCTGTGCTGCAAGAGCTGCAGAGTCCACGTGCTGGTCCATTATTCTAAGCTACTGTAGGAAACCAAGTGCTGTTGGACTAAGTTGCTCAAAGAGAGAGCTGCGGAGTGTTCAAGGGGCTCGGGTTTGAGAGGTAGGCCCAGAGTCTTTCTCCTGATTACACTCTCGTGGTGGTCTAGATCCTATCTTTATCCTTCTTGAATATGGTAGGGGCCAGTGCTGGGCTGGACTGCATCTAGGTGGCCTGAAGTACCAGAGTGGTGAAAGGTCTATTGGCCACCTTGAGGTACCGTGTGCAGTTTCTGCTGTCTTTTGCTTTAAGAAAAGCTGTTTGTCAGAGTATTGTAAGGTTTATTTCCATATATATTTAAACCAGCGGGCTGAAAAAAAAAAAAAAAAAAAAAAAATCTTGACCGATTCCTCCATCTACGCAGGCAAGGTCTGTGCTGGATTTCAATCAGTGTATGGCCAGCTTTATCCTGTCCTCCCACTTGTAGAGTAAGCGATCCTCCTCAAATAAAAGAAGGGCCTTAACACTGGTGGGACTGAGGAATACTTGTCCCCCAATGGCCAGCGGCTTAGTCAGGGACTGGGATTTAGGTTGCTGTCCATTCATGTCTTGATTGTGCTGGTGTCTGACAAATGCCTATGTCCGTTATTGCGATGGTTTCAATATTGTACATTGTGGATTGCTGTTACTTAAGACTGCTGTTTCAGTTTTGTTGCATTTTCCTGTCTTACCCATCCTTCCTTTTACAGGGATTTTTACCTGTTCAGTAAAGCCCTTTTCAACAGTTCCAGGGGTGTCGGTGTTAGTTGGGTGGAGGTACAGGCCAGATAATCATTGGAGCAGGGCAGGAGGACCCAAACATTCCAGGACCTTCTCTGGTGGTAGTGCTACATAGTAAACCTATATTCACAAATACACATAAGTACCAGATAAAATGGAGACAATATAGTACAGAAAATGTGCATGCATATTACATACCGTTTTGAAACGGAGAAATGGACATACAAAATTTTGTCTGTGCTGAAGTAGGAAAGAAAGTTCATCACTACAGATACAATTTTGCTGGCGACTGTAATTTTTAATTGTGTGAAAAAAATGATAGTTGGGTAGACTGCTCTTTTAAAGTGATTGTAAAGGATACTTTTTTTTTTATTTAGATCAAAAAAAGGTTATAGTTACCTGCTCTGTGCATTCATATTGCACAGAGCAACCCCTTATCTCCGCCCTTTGGAGTCCCATGCTGGCGCTGAACGCTCCTTCCTCTTCTTTTTTTTTTTTTTTTACAAGTTGCTCCCTCCACAGTCTGTGTACTGAGAGGGAACCCATGCGGGTGTGCTCCCAAGACCAGCTGTGTGTGACCACAAACAGAGTGGCTCAGTGTCAGAAACCATGAATCAGACTGAGACAGAAATACAGTTAAATCTCACTTGTTTAATAATAATAATAATAGGTAAACGGAGTCAAAACGAATAGTCAGACAAGCCAAACCGTCAGGGAGACTGAGATAAGCGTAGTAGAACAGCAAGCAGGATCTGGAGCCAGAAGGAATGTCAGCCAAGCAAGTCTTTAACAGGAACACAGGAGAGCGTCGCCAGAGATGTGACCAAGGCGAAGGCAGAGATCATCTGGGCTGGATGGCTTAAGTAGGCAGGACTGACGAGCAGGATATCATCAACAGGTGAGTCACTGTGGAGAGAAAGGAGCTGGCAATTGGCCAACAGCTGAGCAGCCAGCTGAGAGAAGGAAGGGCTGAGCCCAGCCCTGACACTGACATGCCACCTGCTCCCTCCTCACAAGATTCAACTGACAGCTCAGAAACCTATGGCTCCCGACAGATCCCTGTTGTTGGGGGAGGAATGAGCTAATAAAAAACAAAAGGAAACTGTTACTGCTATAAAATTGAGACTGAACTACTTCACACTGCCTTCAGCTACGGAAATATGTGAAGGATTGATTTAAAGCTCATTTACTGCCTGGTAAGACAGTGTAAATATTTGTATGTCCATAGCCTGGCCACAATTTTACTTTAGAGTGGAACTCCAGCCACAGACATTACAAAGTCATATGGGGAAAAAAAGTTACCTCAAGGTTCTGTTTAGTGTTTAATTCATTCATTTGTTTACACACCTTTTCCTCTCCCCTTGTCCATTCAAGGAACATCTTATATTCTGTGAAAGGAGTACAAGGTGTTCTGTGAATAGACAAAAGCTGTGGGTCTCATACAGTGATAAGATCCTGTCATCTATCCCCCTCTCCTTTTGTCCATTCATAGAAAGACTTGTATTCTCTTCACAGTATAGAGAAGACGGACAAGGGAAGAGGAGAGGGTGGGTAAACTGCAGGTTCCCTTTACTGTATGAGAGCTGCAATGCCAAAAGTAGCACTGGTTGTATTGTCTGGTGAGAAAACACTAAAAAGAGCCGCGCAAGAGGTAACTTTTTTTCCACGTATGAATTTGTATAGATGTCTTAAGCCCCACATTTTTTCAGGCAGTCCTTATAGAGCAGTGGTCTCCAAACTGTGGCCCTTTGCTTGCCTTTATCTGGCCCTTGAGGCATTATTCCTGCCACGGACACCAACAATGGGACACTATTCCTTCCACGGACACCAACAATGGGACACTATTCCTTCCACGGACACCAACAATGGGACACTATTCCTTCCACGGACACCAACAATGGGACACTATTCCTTCCACGGACACCAACAATGGGACACTATTCCTTCCACGGACACCAACAATGGGACACTATTCCTTCCACGGACACCAACAATGGGACACTATTCCTTCCACGGACACCAACAATGGGACACTATTCCTTCCACGGACACCAACAATGGGACACTATTCCTTCCACGGACACCAACAATGGGACACTATTCCTTCCACGGACACCAACAATGGGACACTATTCCTTCCACGGACACCAACAATGGGACACTATTCCTTCCACGGACACCAACAATGGGACACTATTCCTTCCACGGACACCAACAATGGGACACTATTCCTTCCACGGACACCAACAATGGGACACTATTCCTTCCACGGACACCAACAATGGGACACTATTCCTTCCACGGACACCAACAATGGGACACTATTCCTTCCACGGACACCAACAATGGGACACTATCCCTTCCACGGACACCAACAATGGGACACTATCCCTTCCACGGACACCAACAATGGGACACTATCCCTTCCACTGAGACCAACAATGGGACACTATCCCTTCCACTGAGACCAACAATGGGACACTATCCCTTCCACTGAGACCAACAATGGGACACTATCCCTTCCACTGAGACCAACAATGGGACACTATCCCTTCCACTGAGACCAACAATGGGACACTATCCCTTCCACGGACACCAACAATGGGACACTATCCCTTCCACTGAGACCAACAATGGGACACTATCCCTTCCACTGAGACCAACAATGGGACACTATCCCTTCCACTGAGACCAACAATGGGACACTATCCCTTCCACTGAGACCAACAATGGGACACTATCCCTTCCACTGAGACCAACAATGGGACACTATCCCTTCCACTGAGACCAACAATGGGACACTATCCCTTCCACTGAGACCAACAATGGGACACTATCCCTTCCACTGAGACCAACAATGGGACACTATCCCTTCCACTGAGACCAACAATGGGACACTATCCCTTCCACTGAGACCAACAATGGGACACTATCCCTTCCACTGAGACCAACAATGGGACACTATCCCTTCCACTGAGACCAACAATGGGACACTATCCCTTCCACTGAGACCAACAATGGGACACTATCCCTTCCACTGAGACCAACAATGGGACACTATCCCTTCCACTGAGACCAACAATGGGACACTATCCCTTCCACTGAGACCAACAATGGGACACTATCCCTTCCACTGAGACCAACAATGGGACACTATCCCTTCCACTGAGACCAACAATGGGACACTATCCCTTCCACTGAGACCAACAATGGGACACTATCCCTTCCACTGAGACCAACAATGGGACACTATCCCTTCCACTGAGACCAACAATGGGACACTATCCCTTCCACTGAGACCAACAATGGGACACTATCCCTTCCACTGAGACCAACAATGGGACACTATCCCTTCCACTGAGACCAACAATGGGACACTATCCCTTCCACTGAGACCAACAATGGGACACTATCCCTTCCACTGAGACCAACAATGGGACACTATCCCTTCCACTGAGACCAACAATGGGACACTATCCCTTCCACTGAGACCAACAATGGGACACTATCCCTTCCACTGAGACCAACAATGGGACACTATCCCTTCCACTGAGACCAACAATGGGACACTATCCCTTCCACTGAGACCAACAATGGGACACTATCCCTTCCACTGAGACCAACAATGGGACACTATCCCTTCCACTGAGACCAACAATGGGACACTATCCCTTCCACTGAGACCAACAATGGGACACTATCCCTTCCACTGAGACCAACAATGGGACACTATCCCTTCCACTGAGACCAACAATGGGACACTATCCCTTCCACTGAGACCAACAATGGGACACTATCCCTTCCACTGAGACCAACAATGGGACACTATCCCTTCCACTGAGACCAACAATGGGACACTATCCCTTCCACTGAGACCAACAATGGGACACTATCCCTTCCACTGAGACCAACAATGGGACACTATCCCTTCCACTGAGACCAACAATGGGACACTATCCCTTCCACTGAGACCAACAATGGGACACTATCCCTTCCACTGAGACCAACAATGGGACACTATCCCTTCCACTGAGACCAACAATGGGACACTATCCCTTCCACTGAGACCAACAATGGGACACTATCCCTTCCACTGAGACCAACAATGGGACACTATCCCTTCCACTGAGACCAACAATGGGACACTATCCCTTCCACTGAGACCAACAATGGGACACTATCCCTTCCACTGAGACCAACAATGGGACACTATCCCTTCCACTGAGACCAACAATGGGACACTATCCCTTCCACTGAGACCAACAATGGGACACTGTTCCTCCCACCGACACAAACTATTTCTGCCCCTAATACCAAAAATCGGGCATTGTTTACTCCCACTGAGCACAGTCCGGCCCCCCTAAAGCCTGCAGGACAGTAAACTGGCCCTTTCTTTTGAAAGTTTGGAGAACCGTTATAGAACGTCGAGTGTTATAGGACATTTTCTGAATTGAGCTTCTGCAGAATGTACCTAACTAGTTTACTCTGAGCATGTATGTTTTCTTCATCTGTCTTGGAATGGGATTAGCTTTAGGGTTTAGTGCTGCTCCCGATTAGTGAATGCCTGAGCTATTTATTGCTTGTGTTGATGTGTGATGTGTGAGTGGATTATTTGCTTTCTAGTTCGAACACAAAGTCGTGTGCTTTTCCTTTAGGGATGACACCAGAAATTGCTGCTTTATCATGTTATCATAGACCAGTGATTCTGTGGAAAACCCCCAATCAGAATTAATTCTTCTCTAACGCCTTTACACCTAAGGTGCGCAGGAGGTGTGCCTGGGCACACCCTAATCACTACATGCGGTGCCGATTCCCTCTACTGCCCAGGTTTCCCCCCATATTGGCCTCACAGTGCTGCAGGTTTCCCTCCTCTCCTCTCCCAGCTGCTGTGGGGGATATTTCAAAATCGAGATCGGGGGAAGAGGCTAGTAAATATGTAATTTACCAGCCCCTTCCTTTTTAAATGAACACACTCGCTCACCGTGTTCAATCATAACTGAAGCATAGTAAAATGTGTTTACTATGCTTATTTTGTGAATGAACAGGAATCCACTGAGCACACAGCACTTCCCATTCATGCACTGCCCCGTGCAACTGAGGCTGCACGTGTGTTTCAGCTTTGGGGTGCACATCCTAATGCAATAGGCTGCGCACACCTATGACCTAAGGGTAAAACAAATATTAATGCCTAAGCACATTTTTGCAACTTTGATATGTTAGTAAAAGTGTACATATCACATCTACTTTGTGCATCCAGGTGGATTATACCTTGTTTTTTTTTTCAGGACAAATTGGGCTTTCGTTAGGTGGTAAATGGATATCTCCTGTTTTTTTTTAATTTTTTTAATTTTTTTTATTATCAAAGGAAAACTGGCCCAAAATAGTAAAAAAAAAAAAAAAAAATGTATTTAGCTGTGAACAACACAAAATAAATTCTCTTGCTCCTCGCGATTACAGCTGTAACACATATGTGTATGTTATTTGTGGTCTGTACCCCTAGTACAGCCCAGAGACGATAGTGTACATTTTGCGTGTGTTTTTTTTGTTTTTTGTTTTTTTTGTGTCCTACTCAGGAGAGGCCGGTCCATTAGGTTTGCATGCAGGGCGCCTGACTCAGTAGTTTTTTTTTTTTTTTAAGCCACATGATTAGAGCCTGAGGCTCTAATTGGCTTAAAAAAGGTTGGGCTCCGGGCGCAGACAATATCCACTTGTGACAATAGCGAATCAATATTCGCTATTGGCTTCTGGCTTCTGCTTGCTTCCGACCAATCAGGACAGGAGGCGGATCAGGTTGGCCTGGGAAGAGATGCTGAGGAAGCTGCAGAGGGGCTAAATGTGGTGGGACCGTGCCATGGAGGGGTGAGTGTAGACTTGGGGGGGGGGGGGGGGTGTTTGTTTGCCCCCCCCCCAAAAAAAAAGGTTTAGCATTAGCACCAGCTGCCACTGCTCCTACCTAAAACACACTGATGCTAATTTCAAAAAAATTTAATCCTGCGCAAGATATGACCTTGACCCACACACTAACCTTGCACAAACCTAGATCAAACCTTGATCTAGGTTTTTTATTATGGTTATTTACAGTAAAACCTTGGTTTGAGAGCGTTTTACAAGAAAAGCAACATTTTTAAGTAAATTTTGACTTGATATACAAGCGATGTCTTGATATACAAGTAGCGTCACGTCACAACTGAGTATAAAAGAGAAGAGAGGCGCCTCTAAGTGTAGCAATATGGTTACATTTAATGAAGGTGCAACATTTAGCAACATATTGCCACACTTAGAGGCCCATCTTCTTTTATAAGCTGTGGCTCCTGCTGGATTTTGCTTCTAATCCCCTTGTGGAGGCTTCCATTTGTGGATGGACATTTTATGGTTACACAACCTGGTCACATTGCTATTATCTTTTTATATGGACTATAAACTAGGAAGGTTGTGGAACGAATCATTTGAGTTTCCATTATTTCTTATGGGAAAATTCGCTTTGATATACAAGTGCTTTGGATTAAAAGCATGTTTCCGGAATGAATTATGCTCTCAATCCAAGGTTTTAGGCCTCTTTCACACGGACGATCTGTTCAGGTCCGCCTGTCAGTTTTTTTTTGTTTTTTGTTTTAGTCGGACCTGAACGGACGCTCCATAGACCTCTATGGAACGTCGGATGTCAGCGGTGACATGTCCGCTGACATCCGCTCCGATCCGAAAAAGTGTGACGGAGGAAAAACCTACTTTTCCATCCGTCATCAGATTGGGTGACGACTCTACGGTCCGTCTTCATCCGATCCCCCATAGGGGAGAGCTATGGACCTGTCATCTGCCTGCTCAGCGGGGATCGACGGAGCAGGCAGATGTTTCACTGGAAGCAGTGTTTCAGATACTGGACAAACTTGCCACGGTCTCCGGGCTGCGGGTAAATTGGGAAAAATCCAATGTGATAGCCATTGATAGCGGCGCCCAGACTTTGGCAACCAACAGGGTTCCCATTCTCTGGGTGTCGGAAATTAAATATTTAGGTATACGTATATCACCTAGGGTGGGGGAATTTCTGTCCTTAAACATGTTGCCTTTATTGAACAAGGTTAAGATGTAGCTTGAGGCATGGAGACACCTGCCGTTGTCCTTGATTGGTAGGGTTAACCTATTGAAAATTTAAGATTCTTCCAGTTTTTCTGTATTTCTTAAGAAACTCTCCAATATGGATTCCCTGTTCTTTTTTTAGGAGTGTGAACAGCTTATTCAGTTCCTTTCTCTGGTCCGATGCACATCCTAGAGTCAGCCTTCGTACTTTACAGCAGCCGCTGGGGCAGGGTGGACTGGCGCTACCTGATTTATTCAAATATTTCATAGCTGGACAAATGGTGTTTGCTAGACGTTGGCTGACTAGAGATGACGGGGACTCGGCGACAGTGCTGGAGGCTGCCCTTATGGGTTTATATGAGAGTCTGTTTTATTTGGTATATAGAGGACCTCAGGCATCTCCGTCTTTGACTTCCTCGATGCGCGTTACTATACGTGCATGGGACAGGGCACAGAAGTTGATGAAATCTCCAGTAGGGAGTTGGTCACAGGGCACTCCATTGTGGTTTAATCCCAGATTACCACATTTCAGTGAAATCCCTGACCCAATAATTTGGGCTAGAGTAGGTATCAAGCAACTTAAGCACTTGGTGGGAGGACAGAAACTGCTAACCTTTGATCAAATTAAGGAAAAATATAACCTACCTAACTGTTTTTTCCGATACATCCAGCTAAGGCATGCTTTTCTAACCCAATTCAGTTCAGATAAGCTGGAGTTGGGCCTATCACCATTAGAGAACATGTTGGGGGCAGAAGACTTACCAAAAAACGCTATCAGCAGTATACAAGGAATTATTTGTTGTAAGACCAAAAATGCTTGCCAAATGTAGGGATACCTGGAGTGCACTGGTACCAGACTTTGGGGGGGAAGATTGGGATGATATGTGGGATCACCCCTTCCAGACCTTAGTGTCGGCCAGAGATAGGCTCATCCAATTTAAATTACTGCACCGGGTATACTATACCCCTGCAAGGATAGCTGGGATATATGGTACGAGTGCAGCTGAGTGCTGGCGTTGCACAGCTGACCATGCTGATTTTGATCACATATTCTGGCAGTGCAAGCCGATATGGGAATTCTGGAAGGGGGTGACGCACACTATATGGAAAGTGCTCTCGGTACAGGTTCCTGTAACAGTGGCAGTCTATCTGCTGGGCCTGGTGGAGGAGTGAACGCCGCATAGGGCACAAAGAACCATGATTTCACTCTCCCTTTTTTATGCACGTAAAGCTATCTTATTGTGCTGGAAAAAACCTAACCCACCTACTATATCCTTCTGGAAAGAGTTAATCAATAAAGCCCTCCCTTTCTATAAAGCAACGTACCTGAGAAGGGGATGTCCCAAAAAATTTGAGAAAGTATGGCAATGTTGGCTGGATGCTAAGTACGCTGTGAATTGATCTGTAGAGGAGGAGAGACACACGCACTGGAATATTTTGTCTCTGGATGGGTAGACGGTTTTTTATATTCCTAACTAGTTGAACTAATGTGTATGTGTTGATGATCTACACCACTGACTTTATTGGGTACCCAATGTAGTTATTGGAAGTAAGAGCATATGTATAACCTGTAACTAGGGGAAGCTGCACGGGGATAGGGAAGGGTGGGGGGTGGGTTGTGGGAGGTGGGGGGGGGGGTATGGTACATGTTGTACTGATGTATGTTGTTGTATTATTGAAAATATTAAAAATAAAAATTTAAAAAAATAAAAAAAAGTTGAACTCCAGGTAAATATTAAGTAGGCCCTTTTTTTCAGTTATATATTATGTAAAACTGCAGATTTTTTAAATACAGTGGCCTTTGTATAAGGTCATTAGCTTGGCCCCCTTCCCCAAGACGCTAAGATATGACACTCTATGCTAGGGGTGCCTACACATAGGGAAGCATGCAACCTTGGGCTCTCAGGCTTTATGCTAACTATCCGTTTGCAATGGCTCCAATGGAGTAGTTGGGGTTGTTGCGAGTAAAATGGGTTGAACTTTAACTAGACTGTTACTTTGCCCTGACTGCTTCTCTTTTACATGTAGATAAACAATCACTTGTCAATATATAGTATAACTTTTTAATGTTTCAATTTGGTTTCCAGTATAAAGTGTAACATGATTTTGTGCTAAAAAGAGTTTGAGGAGTCCTTTTGAAATGTGATCAGCCGGCCGCTCATTGGATTCATTTCAATTATTTATCCAGCTCTAGTGATCAGTAACAGATCCCCCGCTCCCTTTGACCTTGCTGTCATGAGATCTCTGCCCCCACGTTGGTTGTCTTTTGCCGTGTTGTTTGCTGTCCCAATAATTTGTACGGCACTCTATTTGATGAGGACACCTCCCCATTTGGAAGCTGTGTTTACCACATCATTGCCATGGAGCGAGGACATTTTATGCTGTAACCGATACTTCCTATTATTTAACTGTGACACAGTCTGCGGCACTGTATAACGATCAGCTGGATAGTGGCTACTGCCAGGGATATGTAGTATCGTATCTCCAAGTATGTTGATTATACTTCTTTGATTGCCACTAAATCTTTATTCCAGTTCAGTGGACCGGTATAACGGACCAGTTGCTGGTAGTAATCTAAACAGGTTCCTGTGACTCTACGGAAATATCGTCTTCCTAGCATAAACCCTGGGATGCGTCATACAGTGCCTTGAAAAAGTATTCACCCCCCCTTGGCATTTTTCGTGTTTTGTTGCCTCACAATCTGGAAATAACATGGATTGTTTGAGGATTTGCATAATTTAATTTACAGAACATGCCCACAACTTTGAAGATGTTTTTTTTTTTTTTTATTGTGACGCAAACCACAAATAGGACAAAATAAAAAAAACAGAAAAAGTCAATGTGCATAACTATTCACCCCCCTAAAGTCAATACTTTGTACAGCCACGTTTTGCGGCTATCACAGCTCCAAGTCGCTTTGGATAAGTCTCTATGACTTGCCACATCTTACCACTGGGGTTTTTGCCCATTCCTCCTTGCAAAACTGCTCTGGCTCCTTCAAGTTGGATGGTTTGCACTTGTGAACAGCAATCTTTAAGTCTGACCACAGATTTTCTATTGGATTGAGGTCTGGGCTTTGACTAGGCCATTTCAACACATTTGCATGTTTCCCCTTAAACCACTCAAGTGTTGCTTTAGCAGTGTGTTTGGGGTCATTGTCCTGCTGGAAGGTGAACCTCCGTCCTAGCCTCAAATCACACACAGAGTAGTACAGGTTTTTCTCAAGAATATCCCTGTATTTAGCATCATCCATCTTTCCCTCAACTCTGACCAGTTTCCCAGTCCTGACTGCTGAAAAACATCCCCACAGCATGATGCTGCCACCACCATGTTTCACAGTGGGGATGGTGTTCTTTGGGTGATGTGATGTGTTGGTTTTGCGCCAGACATAGCGTTTTCTTTGGCCAGAAAGTTCAATTTTAGTCTCATCAGACCAGAGCACCTTCCTCCATACATTTTGTGAGTCTCCCACATGCCTTTTCGCAAACTCAAAACGTACCATTTTGTTTTTTGCTGAAAGTAATGTCTTTCTTCTGGCCACTCTGCCATAAAGCCCAACTCTATGGAGCGTACAGCTTATTGTCGTCCTATGTACAGATACTCCAGTCTCTGCTGTGGAACTCTGCAGCTCCTCCAGGGTTACCTTAGGTCTCTGTGCTGCCTCTCTGATTAATGCCCTCTTTGCCCGGTCCGTGAGTTTTGGTGTGCGGCCGTCTCTTGGCAGGTTTGCTGTTGTGCCATGTTCTTTCCATTTGGTTATGATAGATTTGATGGTGCACCTAGGGATCATCAAAGATTTGGATTTTTTTTTTTTTATAACCTAACCCTGACTTGTACTTCTTGACAACATTGTCCCTTACTTGTTTGGAGAGTTCCTTGGTCTTCATGGCAGTGTTTGGTTAGTGGTGCCTCTTGCCTAGGTGTTGCAGACTCTGGGGCTTTTCAGAAAGGTGTGTATATGTAATGACAGATCACGTGACACTTAGATTGCACACAGGTGGACATCATTTCACTAATGTTGTGACTTCTGAAGGGAATTGGTTTCACCAGAGATTTTTATGGGCTTCATAGCATAGGTGGTGAATACATACGCACATGCCAATTATCAGTTTTTTATTTATGAAAAATAGTTTTATGTATATATTTTTCTAATTTTATGTCATCAACTTAGACTATTATGTTCTGATTCATCACATATAATTCAGATTAAAAAATCATTGAACTAAAGGCTATAATGTAACAAAATAGGTAAAAAGCAAAGGGGGTGAATACTTTTGCGAGGCATCGTATGTGTTTACCCCTGCGGTTATTTTAGACGTTGGATTGAGGCCAAAGAGAAGTGGAATCTTACTTTCTGAAAACGCTAAATGCTTGGCCTTTAGGCCTCATACACACTGGATGTTTTTCTATCTCTCCTAAACGTCTTTTCTCCTAGCAGGGGCATTTTGGCAGAAAAGAACGCTTGATGCTTGTGAAAGTTTTTTTAACGCGTTTAGGCACATCAAGTGTTTTGGGTGTTAAAGGAGTTGTAAAGGCAGAAGGTTTTTTTTATCTTAATGCCTTCTATGCATTAAGATAAAAAAAATAAACAAAAAAAGGGAAACAAGAAAGGGAATACTGCGCATGTGCAAAGAAGAAAATCATACAAAGAAATTGATATCAATCCAAACCATTACAGTGTATAAAGTCCAGCAGCACCACTAAGTGAGATATAATCACAATAACAGCATATACAAAAAAGGTGATGCGCTAAACAAAATTGGTTATAATGTGATATAAAAGTCCAACTGTAGGAATCACAAATCTTTGATAATGCAGGTAAATCTAAAAACCTTCCACCTCGTGCGTGCACCGTCACCACAGGCAATATAGACTTGCCAGAGAGCCTGGACCTATTTATTATGAAGGGTCAAACGGGCTTATTGTAATAAACTTTATAGGGGTCATCCACTGGACATGTGTCCTCAGACCAAAGAGGGTATTGGCTGGATATTCAAACCAGACTCCATCCACCCCGCGATCAATGGCCGGCCGTTTTGAGGACCTGGACCCTGGATCCGCCTTCTCCCTCTCGGTCCGCTGGGAAGGAAATTCTGTTGGCTCCGAAAATCCTGGCCGCCAAACTGTTGTGTTCAGCTTAGATAAAAAGCCTTCTGTGTGTGGCGGCCTCCCCAGCACCCCCTAATACTTACCTGAGCCCCCTCTCTGTCCAGCGGTGTCCACGAGTCCCTCAGCCATCTGGGACTCTCCCTCCTGATTGGCTGAAATAAAGCAGTGGTGCCGTTGGCTTCCGCTGCTGTCAATCAAAGTCAGTTAGCCAATCAGGGAAGAGAGGGGGTGGGGCCGAATGGCGGCTCAGTGTCTGAATGGATACACGGAGCTGCCGCTCGGCTCAAGTGCCCCCATTGCAAGCTGCTTGCTGTGGGGGCACTCGACAGGAGGGAGGGGCCAGGAACAGCGAAGAGGGACCCGAGAAGATAAGGATCTGGGCTGCCCTGTGTAAAACCATTTGCACAGAGGAGGCAAGTATAACATGTTTTTTTATTTAAAAGAAAAAAGACTTTACAATCACTTTAATTTCATCGGCCAGAATAATAATTTATTCTGCCCATTAAAATGAATTAACGCTCAAGCGCTAAACGCACCTAGTGCTAACGTGTTTAGACGCATCGAGCATCTTTTCTGCCAAAATAATGCTGCTCCTTCTGCTGTCACTAACATGGAACAAGTATAGAGATCCAGAACAGTGAATAGCTCAAAGCCAACAGCAAGTGATAGGCGGGTAATGCCTCAGCCTATGATTGGCTGCCAGCTTTGACCGCTTCTCAGTGGGATAGCTCAGGCGGGTTCAGACTCGTGTCCAAACACTCTTTAATCAGGAATTCTAACTTCACTTGCTGCAGGCAAGCAATTCAAAGAATCGGCATAATGGCCAGAAAACTGGCATGTTCAGAAACAGTTCAGCAGTGGCAGCCTTTATATTTTTTTTCAATACAGGTTCTTTGTAGCTGAAACTGCCAGCAACATGTAAAATCAATTAGTGAGCTCCTTATAGTGTCTCGGAAAGTTGATCAGTAGGTTGGCAAAAAGTTTTCCTTTTTTTAATCTAGTTTTGTATATAAAACATTTCAGCCAGCAGCAATAGACTTCTTGCAATGCTTCTGGATAGGACTTCATCTACTTGCCCAATGCCTGTTTGGTTGTACAGCTTTTTCCTTTCTCTGTGCCTGGCTCTGACAGTAGCCTCAGCGAGAGGGTGATCTGGAACTTTGGAACACCCTGGCCTGCATTTGCAGCCACAAATGAATAGCCATTCAAAACGCGTAGGTACAGACAGCTATGGGGTGCATAAGATGTTGCTAAAATTTAAAGAAAAGCCAAAACTTGGTTACTGCTTGGAAAACCGACATTGGAATATTGTTCAAGGTACAATAAATGCCATATTTTGATAACTGAAAACCTAAGGAAACAAACTCAAGAAGACATATGAAGTAGAAATATCTAAAAAAAAAAGAAGTAATAGAAAATTTATGGAAAAAAGAGGTCCTATTTTTAATGTTAACTCGCTATTTGTCTACAAGGCTTGTTTGAAGAAGTAAGGAAGGTTAGCAGCAGACAACCTGCGTAGGCTGTGGCTCAGCACTCAATGGATTCCCTCTACTTGATTGAAGCAGAAGGTCCATATTGTCTAAACTGTTAGCCGTGGCCAAAGGTTTTGAGACTGACACTAATATTAATTTTTTCACAAAGTCTGCTTCCTCAGTTTTTATGATGGCAATTTGCATATACTCCAGAATGTTATAAAGAGTGATCAGATGAATTGCAATCAATTGCAAAGTCCCTCTTTGCCATGAAAATGAACTTAATCCCATAAACATTTCCACTGCATTTGTGAAGGCTTCAGGGCGCCCAGGAAAGTCCAGCAAGTGCCAGGACCGTCTCCTACAGTTGACTCAGCTGCAGGATTGGGGCACCACCAGTGCAGAGCTTGCTCAGGAATGGCAGAAGGCAGGTGTGAGTGCATCTGCACACACAGTGAGGCGAAGACTTTTGGAGGGTGGCCTGGTGTCAAGAAGAGCAGCAAAGAAGCCACTTCTCTCCAGTAAAAACATCAGGGACAGACTGATATTCTGCAAAAGGTACAGGGATTAGACTGGTGACAACTGGGGTAAAGTCATTTGCTTTGATGAATCCCCTTTTCCTATTGTTTGGGGCATTGTGAAAAAACCTTGTCCAGAGAAGAAAAGGTGCGTTCTACCATCAGTCCTGTGTCATGGCAACAGTAAAGCCTCCTGAGACCACTCATGTGTGGGGTTGCTTCTCAGCCGACGGAGTGGGCTCACTCACAATTTTGCTTAGGAACACAGCCATGAATAAAGAATGGTACAAAAACATCCTCCGAGAGCAACTTCTCCCAACCATCCAAGAACAGTTTGATGAACGATACCTTTTTTCCAGCATGATGGAGCACCATGCCATAAGGCAAAAGTGGTAACCAAGTGGCTTGGGGAATAAAACATCGAAATTTTGGGCCCATGGCCAGGAAGCTCCCCAGACCTTAATCCTATCGAGAACTTGTGGTCAATCCTCGGGGCAGGTGAACAACAAAAACCCTGCAAATTCTGACAAACTCCAAGCATTGATTATGCAAGAATGTTCTGCCATCAGTCAGAATGTGGCCCAGGAGTTGATTGACAGCATGGCAGGGCGAATTGCAGAAGTCTTGAAAAAGGATCAACAGTGCAAATATTGACTTTGCATAAACTCCATGTCATTGTCAATTAAAGTCTTTGACACTTATGTAATGCTTGTAATTCTACTTCAGTATACTGTAGTAACATCTGACAGAAATATCTAAACACTGAAGCAGCAGACTTTGTGAAGAATAATATTTGTCTTTTGGCCATGGCTGTAGAGGGGAAGCTTTATAGTAAATAAAAAAATAACAAGTTTAAGTTTTTTAAAATCAAAGTCAGCAGCTACAAATATAGATTTTAATCATGTAAATCAGAAAATTACAACACTATCCTTATTCAAAAACATATGTTTCCGGTTTCGGTGACGTCACATCCGGCCCATGGAACGCATGCCAGCTGTGGCAGTTCCGGACCTGCATTTGGTTTTACAGATGCCAGAATCTTTTATTTGATGCCTGAATGCCTAAAAACAAGCGAGTGTATTTGCATGTATAGTTTTTATGAGTATTAAGTAGTCTTTTTGATACACATGGGGTAAACTAAACTGGAAGGAGATACTGCAGGTGTGTAGCAAATAAATAAGGTACCTTGGAGGAAGTCTTGCAGTATTAATCCTTTATAGAATAGTAGAAGTAGAGGAAGTGAATAAAAATAGCTGGTTTAGACTTGTATAGCCGTATGGGTATTCAGTCACAACCCTCTGGTGAGTTGGGATCACACCCTCTGGTGAGTGGGGATCACTTACAGGGGGGGGGGGCACAGAGCATGTGCAACGTTTTTAGGAAAAGCACAAGAGAACTTCAATATTCACTGTGAAGGCACGGATTACTATGCATGGTTAGTTAAAGACTGCATGAGCCCTAAGACTAAATTGTTTTTGCGATTACTAATTTATTATGGCGGAAAAACGGTGGTATTGTATTGGTTTCGGTCTGAACCCTCACATATTGTTAGCGAGTCATTATACAAATTAACTTATGAGGCTAGGGGCTGCCCTAGGAAATTTACCAAAATTTGGGGTCCTTGGCTAGACTCACAAGACAGAAGTGACTCTTTGCTAAGTTTAATATCTAGTCCCCCTCTATAATGATGGAGTATTTATAATGAGGACAACATTCAAGAGGCTTTTTCATTAATATGTGTAATAGGTAACCATGTTGCTTGTACTCACTTCCCCTACATGGGAAGTATGTTTACTGTTTAGTAATGAGACAAACTGATTTAAGTGATTTAAGAGGCATGTTTCCGTATGTTTTCTTCTTACAATACTAATATACTGGAATTTTTGGTGTATAATGTTTTATGTAGAAGATGGATTGCTGAGATGTATTCTTATGCTTTTCATTGTGTACAACCTGTATGCCTCCTTTTTGTTAGTTTCAATAAAACAAGTTAAAAACTGCACATATTAAAAAAAAAAAATTTTTTTAATATTTTTGGGGCTTTTTTTGTACAGTATTTGTCATATTTCTTTTATATTTTTTTGATTATGCGTGGTTTACTTTGTAATCCCATATATTTAAAATAAGGGTAGTGCTGTCGTTTTCTGGTTTACTTTAAAGGGACAGTGTACCCTCCTATGAGCAGCAGCAAGTCCAGTTACCATTAGTAACACACAGCTAATGTAACACACGGTTTCTTTTACACTAGATAGATTTTAATAAACTTTAAAAGCTGTCGTATGCATGAAAAGGTTGCTTTTTTAGTTTAAACTTGTTGCTTTGTCATAGATGCGCACAGATATTGTAACTCGTGCCTAGTGACCCATTTCACCCCGGGCACACAGTGACCTCATTCTGTTACTTTTCAATGTTCTAATTAATGCGGAGTTCTGCCCAAAAGTGTAACTTCCGCTGATTTGTCGTCCCCCCCCCCCACCTCAGATGCCACATTTGGCACCTTTTGGGGGGGATACCTGTATCCTGTTCCCACCTCTAGGAGTCCGGGACGCGGCCCGTGACATCACCGCTCGGCTCTCTCCTTCACCCCGTGCCGCTGGGCCAGTAGCAGAGAGTAACGGAGCCTCGCACATGCGCAGTAGGGTTCCCGGCGTGAAGCCGTAAGGCTACACTGCTGGGTTCCCTTACTCGCAATGGCGGCGGGCATGCACCCATCAGCTGCGGTGTTGACATCGCTGGACTCCAGGACAGGTAAGTGTCCGATTTATTACAAGTCAGCAGCTGCAGTATGTGTAGCTGCTGGCTTTTAAATTTTGCAGCAGTGGGCGGAACGATATAGTTTTATATAGGATATATCAATATTTCCTCTTGTGTTCTTTTCTATTACAAAATTACTGTGTGATGCAAGCTTCTAGAAGTAAAAACCTACACTTGGACTGTTCCATGTAATTTTTTTTGTAGACAGTAATAGGGTTACACAGTCAGTCGTTTGGAAGTTAAAGCAGACTTTCATCTGTAAGGATAACTTCCTCTCCTCTGACTCCTCCCCTTCTCTCTCACACACAATTGATTGGGGAGATTTTTTTTTTTTTTTTTTTTAAACTTTCTTCACACTTATGCCCCGTACACACGGTCGGATTTTCCGACGGAAAATCTGTGATAGGACCTTGTTGACGGAAATTCCGACCGTGTGTAGGCTCATCACACATTTTCCATAGGAATTTCCGACACACAAAGTTTGAGAGCAGGCTATAAAATTTTCCGACCACAAAATCCGTTGTCGGAATTTCCGATCGTGTGTACACAAATCCGACGCACAAAGTGCCACGCATGCTCAGAATTAATAAAGAGATGAAATCTATTGGCTACTGCCCCGTTTATAGTCCCGACGTACGTGTTTTACGTCACCGCGTTTAGAACGATCGGATTTTCCGACAACTTTGTGTGACCGTGTGTATGCAAGACAAAGTTTGAGCCAACATCCGTCGGAAAAAATCCTAGGATTTTGTTGTCGGAATGTCCGATCAATGTCCGAACGTGTGTACGGGCAATTACAGTGCCTTGAAAAAGTATTCACACCCCTTGAAATTTTCCACACTTTGTCATGTTACAACCAAAAACCTAAATGTATTTTATTGAGATTTTATATGATAAAAGAACACAAAGTGGCACATAATTGTGAAGTGGAAGGAAAATGATAAATGGTTTTCAACATTTTTTTTTTTTTTTTTTTTTTTTTTAACAAATATCTGAAAAGTGTGGCATGCATTTGCATTTAGCCCCCTTTACTCTGATACCCCTAACCAAAATCTAGTGGAACCAATTCCCTTCAGAAGTCACCTAATTAGTAAATGGAGTCCACCTGTGTGTAACTTGATTTCAGTATAAATACAGCTGTTCGTTGAAGCCCTCAGAGGTTTGTTAGAAAACCTTAGTGTGCATACAGAATCGTGAAGGCCAAGGAACACACCAGACAGGTCAGGGATAAAGTTGTGGAGAAATTTAAAGCAGGGTTAGGTTATGAAAAATATCCCAAGCTTTGAGCATCTCACGGACAAGTGTTCAATCCATTATCCGAAAATGGAAAAAGTATGGCAGAACTGCAAACCTACCAAGACATGGCCGTCCACCTAAACTGACAGGCTGGGCAAGGAGAGCATTCATCAGAGAAGCAGCCAAGAGGCCCATGGTAACTCTGGAGGAGCTGCAGAGATCAACAGTTTGGGTGGGATTAAGGTCTGGAGACTGGCTAGGCCACTCCAGGACCATAATGTGCTTCTTAAGCCACTCATTTGTTGCCTTGGCTGTGTGTTTTAAGTCATTGTCATGCTGGAATACTCATCCACAACCCATTTTGCAATGCCCTGTCTGAGGGAAGGAGGTTCACACCCAAGATTTGACTGTACATGGCCCCGTCCATCGTCCCTTTGATGCTATGAAGTTGTCCTGTCCCCTTAGCTGAAAAATGCCCCCCAAAGAATGTTTCCATCTCCATGTTTGATGATGGGGATGGTGTTGAGTTGATGCCAAAGAGCTTGATTCTTGTCCTCCTCTGACCACAACACTTTCACCCAGTTCTCCTCTGAATCATTCAGATGTTCCTTAGCAAACTTCAGACGGGCCTGTACATGTGCTTTCTTGAGCAGGGGGACCTTGCGGGCGCTGCAGGATTTCAGTCCTTCGCGGCGTAGTTACCAATTGTTTTCTTGGTCCCAGCTGCCTTGAGATCATTGACAAGATTCTCCCGTGTAGTTCTGGGCTGATTCCTCACCGTCCTCATGATCACTGAAACCCCACGAGGTGAGATCTTGTATGGAGCCCCAGACCGAGGGGGATTGACAGTTATTTTGTGTTTCTTCCATTTGTGAATAATCACACCAACTGTTGTCACCCTCTCACCAAGCTACTTGGCGATGGTCTTGTAGCCCATTCCAGCCTTGTGTAGGTCTACAATCTTGTCCCTGACATCCTTGGACAGCTCTTTGGTCTCGGCCATGGTGAAGTGATTGGCATTTGATTGATTCTGTGGACAGGTGTCTTTTATACAGGTAACTAGCTAAGATTAGGAGCACTCCCTTTAAGAGAGTACTCCTAATCTTAGCTCGTTTCCTGTATAGAAGACACCTGGAAGCCAGAAATCTTGCTGATTTGATAGGGGATCAAATACTTATTTTACTCATTAAAACGCAAATCAATTCATAACTTTTTTGAAATGTGCTTTTCTGGAAATTTTTGTTACATAGTAGGTGAGGTTGAAAAAAAGACACAAGTCCAACCTATGTGTGTGATTATATGTCAGTATTACATTATCTATCCCTGTATGTTGTGGTTGTTCAGGTGCTTATCGAATAGTTTTTTGAAACTATCGATGCTCCCCGCTGAGACCACCACCTGTGGAAGGGAATTCCACATCCTTGCCGCCCTAACAGTCAAGAACCCTCTACGTAGTTTAAGGTTAAACCTCTTTTCTTCTAACTTTAATTAGTGGCCACGTGTCTTGTTAAACTCCCTTTCGCAAGAAAGTTTTATCCCTATTGTGGGGCCACCAGTACGGTATTTGTAAATTGAAATCATATCCCCTCTCAAGCGTCTCTTCTCCAGAGAGAATAAGTTCAGTGCTCGCAACCTTTCCTCATAACGAAGATCCTCCAGACCCTTTATTAGCTTTGTTGCCCTTCTTTGTACTCGCTCCATTTCCAGTACGTCCCTCCTGAGGACTGGTGCCCAGAACTGGACAGCATACTTCAGGTGCGGCCGGACCAGAGTCTTGTAGAGTGGGAGAATTATCGTTTTATCTCTGCAGTTGATCCCCCTTTTAATGCATGCCAATATTCTGTTTGCTTTATTAGCAGCAGCTTGGCATTGCATGCCATTGCTGAGCCTATCATCTACTAGGACCCCCAGGTCCTTTTCCATCCTAGATTCCCCCAGAGGTTCTCCCCCCAGTGTATAGATTACATTGTTCTTCTGTCTCTCACTGATAAAATAAACCGACCATTAAAATTATAGACTGATCATTTCTTTGTCAGTGGACAAATGTATAAAATCAGCAGGGGATCAAATACTGTTTTTTTTCCCTCGCTGTATAGATTTTGCTATGCTTACTGCGCTTCAACAGGTGACTTGCAACTCTTACACACAATCTGCACTATCACTTCTCCGCCCTTCTCTTCTCTTGTCCTTTCGCAGAATACTAAGCATTCTGTGAAATGACGGGGGAGGAGGGTGGACAGTTGGGATTTTGTGTAAGAGTTGCAGAACTTTCGGAGTTCCCTAATATTTGCATACATTGCTTCTTGGCAACCAAGGCACAGTGGAAGATGGAGGTTGAGTTGCAACCAGGTGGCAGTGGCCAATTATGTTAGTGGCTTGCTAAAGATGCTGTGCACAAGAGAATTGACAAGAATAATTTGGTGGGTCCGGAGGGTGAGAGGTAGGCATGACATTGACAGCACAGGTGGAAATGGCGGATATAAATGACAGACCCCCATGAGGTACTTTTTTAATTTAAAATTTTTGGACCTATAGTTGGGCTCCCCCAAGGAATCCCCTTGTGCTCCAGCAGACAGGTTGCCCTTGATCTCTGCTGTTTAATGTTCATAAGTCATTTTTTAGAAGGTAATAGTAGCTAGTCACATTAAACTGAAGTTGTGCTGTAATGTTGATGGAGTTTCACTACTTATCTAAGTAGCTTTCACAGTTTAATGTTATAGAACATATATAGTTAGATGTGACTAACCACCACTAGCTATACCATGACCTGGTTAAGTGGGAACTTTTTAGAGCAGTGGTCTTCAAACTGCAATGGGGCACTATTCCTTCCACTGACACCAACAATGGGGCACTATTCCTTCCACTGACACCAACAATGGGGCACTATTCCTTCCACTGACACCAACAATGGGGCACTATTCCTTCCACTGACACCAACAATGGGGCACTATTCCTTCCACTGACACTAACTATTTCTCCCCCTAATACTAAAGATTGGGCATTGTTTACTCCCACTGACCACCGCTTTACAGACATACTGTTTGGGCTAGCTTGTAGTCAGTACTGGTGCTTCTCTTTTCACAATGTCAAGGTCTGCTCATCCACTTCCTTCCACATTTGGAATTCTTTAGGCTTCATGTACACTAGCCTGCTCTGGCAGCTCCTAAACTTGAGATTAGGAGTTTTTGGATTTTTTTTTTTTTTTTTTTTTAGCCAAAGCTCCTAAACTCAATTCCAGAAAAGCCTGTGTGTCAATGTACAGTACACACAGGTTTTTAGCAGAGTTTAGGAACCGTCCTGTTTTTAAGGTGAGCTTCAACATCCCTCTCCTGAACATGGAAGAATCGTGCTCGGGGCAGGAATGTTTTGACCGCTGGCCGTGGGAAAACTCAAAACGCGGCAAAACCGGAGCAAAAATGTGCCGCGATTTTGCCCCGTTTTGCGTGTACCCGTGGCCGCGGTAAATGCAGTCCAATATACATGAAGCCTTATCCTGACAGTGTAACTACAAAGTGTTTAATTCTATATGGTTAGATTGGCGAACCATTGAAAGTAAAGCGCTAAATGTGGAATTAATATATCTATTTTTCTATTTTCCTTCTAAATTCTAGATCGGGGAAGGTATGAGAATAGAACAAAACAAAGAGTAAAATAGTTAAAGTGTGTGTATATATAGAGATAGAGATAGACTATATACATATTTAGTATGGGTTGGGGAAAGAACGTATGGTATGCATTACAATATTGGAATACAAAAATGCAACTGTTATTCTTGTCCCTTTTTACTATTGCAATGATTATTGCGTTATTGAATTTTGTATTGGAAAAAATTGAATAAAGAATAGATTATAAAAAAAAGTGTTTAATTCTAAATTCATGGTTACTGCCAGCCCCCCTACTAGAGTCTGGCATACCACACTATGTCAGTCATTTCTAAAAACGAGCATTGTAAATGCCTATTTAGAGCTATCTTCAGGCCGCTCACGTGAGTCGTGGCCGCTTTACAGTTCCGATGTATGGCTTCTTCGGGAGAGGCCGAGATCTCCCTCTGACATCAGCCGGGGAGATCACGTGGCCTCTCGCTGTAGCCCTGTCTCAGAGCTGTAAAGCGGCCCAGAGTCACATGACCGTCCTGAAGATAGCTCTAAATGGGTATTTACAATGCACGTTTTTAGAAATGACTTGCATAGTGTGGTATGCCAGGCTCTAATAGAGGGGCTGGCAGTGACCATTTTAGTTTTTTTTTTTTTTTTTTTAATAGGGGTGGAGACAGAGAGGGAGCTGACGGGCAAGGAGGAGGGGGTGAGGAGGAGAGAAGAGAGCAGAGAGGACAGCTGCTTATGACGGAGGGACGAACTCTGACCACGGTGGTCAGGGCTCAGTAGCCCTGATTTTCGTGGTCAGTATAGAGTGGGCATACAGGAAGTGGCAGGTTCAGGGAGGTGGTTTTTTTTTTTTACAGTTTAGAGGGGCGCAGATTACACAGCACAAGCACTGTGCCTGTTTAATCTGCTTTAAGGGACCGGGATCTGAATTTTTTTTATTTTTTTTGGTTAACAAACACTTTTGGTCACAATGTATTTTAGGTAACTCTATAACTTTGAGATTAATGATGTTAACAATTTACTTCATCTTCATTTTGTACTTTGCCAAGCTGACCTCAATCAGCCTGTGAACAGAAATTTAGTTCTGGAACTCGGACTGGTTTACGCCATTATCAATTAGTTCCTCAAATATTTGGCCTCTTCTACTAGTATTTCCTTGTCCCATGTAAGTAATCCTTTTCCATAGCTTGCATGACCTTTTTATATGAGTTAACTTGCCTGCAGAACTGCTGTGAATGGGTTAATGCCATCCTAATCCCAACATGGCCGGCTAATAACAGGCACATCTGTTACCTCCATGTGGTCCTCAGATCATATAGTTTGGTGCCTTCTTGCCAGCAGGACAGTGGGCTGCATCCAACTGAATGGGTGTGTATGCGAGATGGTGGTGGGGGACATGCAGCCCCCTGCTGTCACTGAGTTCTTCCACTGGGCTGAGGATGTTCCTGTAGGAAAACAATTACTTCTCTGTGCCTGTGTGCTGTGTATTTGTCCTCTGTATATAGATTTAGGGATTACTGTGTTATCCTGCAAGGATTAAGGTCAGCGTGAGTTAGTGTGATGAGCGGGAATAAGCTGCTGTATGGTTCAGTGACGAGCCGGATCAGGAAATTCATTACACTAAAGATGCATTTTAAGAGAGTAAATGGATTTCAAAGTTCAGGTGAAAGGTTTCTGTTCTGGGTTTTTTCCCCCATTTCTAGAAAAATTACAAACTTTAAACCAGCTACCGTTTATTTTAATTAATACTTTATTAGATACTATACGCTAAGCATTGTTGGTGGTATAGGCCAGCGTGGAAGTTTAATTTGGCACAGGCCGGCATGGAACTTTAATTTGGCACAGGCTCTGCATTGCTGTATGTTTCTGCTGCGTGGCATTCAGCGTTGTACACACAGAGAATTATTGTAGAATGCCTCCGATTCCCAGTGCCAGTCACTGTGGAAGTTTAATGACGTTATCTGTTCAGTTGTGCCCAACTCTTGGCGATTTTAGATGGCCCAGCTCTTTCACCATTTTTTTGATCTTCTACTCTTTTTTTTTTTTTTTTTTTTTTTTTTTTTTTTTTTTTTTTTAGTTTTAGTTTTTTATGTTCTGACTGATGTCTGCTTTTATGGTGTCTAACTATCATGTGGCATGACATGTCTAAAAAAAAAAAATAAAAAAAAAAAATAGGTGAGCCTTCGTTTTGTAATTTTGCCATCCAGCGAAATGTAGATTGCTATGGGTAATACAATAGCATGGACTAGTCTGCTTTTGGTTGCCAAGCTAATATCCTTGCTTTCCCATCTAGAGTTCATGCTCATCATTGCTTTGCAACCCAGTGAGTAATGTGGCATTTTTATTTCTGGATTACAATAATCACTTCAATCATTCTTCCCATGAAAGTGAAATCCTGGCCACATTCAATCTCTTCTTCTTCTTCTTCTTCTTTTTTTTTTTTTTTTTTTCTTTTTTTAATTATAAAAAAATGCATATGGTAAACGTTCAAGTTAAGTTTAAGGCACATCATACATTCACCTATCTGATATTCAAAAGCGATAGTGGGCCTACCTTCAAAAATGATCTTCAGATACACTGTACCGAAAGTTTATGGTTGCCAATAATATAAATGTAACCGTATAAGAAAATGGTAGTCTTAACGCACCAAAACAGAGACCTTCTCTGCGGTCTGTATTTTTAAATCTTTCTAGTTGAACATCTAGGAAAGAGGGGGCGGAAGAAAAAAAAAAAGTATCCAGGGATTGGGGTTGGACAGTGGGGGCAGTAGCAGGAAAGGGTCTAAAAGGTGCGGTATTGGAAGGGGGGGTGGGGGGTGAGGGACCCAATGCCTTGAACTTGGATGGGTAGGTCCAATCAATTCAGCCAAGCGTCCAGAAGTTTTACATCTATATAGGATGATTGATTTGAGAGGCAGATGTGGAAGCTGGTAGGCAAATTCCATATTAAGAAGAGTAATTATATTTGATCCAGTAGTGCCAAATTTGTATGAACTGTTCATTGTGATCCTTCAATAAGTATGTAAGTTCCTTCATAGTCATTTTGTTTGTTGGAGCAAACCATTGCACAGTCGTTGGGGGAGAAGAGCTCTCAGAGTGGTGGTATGCAGGCTTTTGCTGAATTAGCCAAATGAATAAGAAAGGAAGATTTGTAAGCATTTCTGTATAAGGGGGTGAGGTGAAAAAAGGTGTTGGGGATTGTTGAGAAGGAAGAGTCTTGTTTACTTATTAAAAATCTGGACAATTGCCAACCAGAAGGGAGTAAGTTTGGAGCCTGACTAAAAAATGTGTCCCTTCTGCTTCTTTACATCTCCAACAGACATTGGGAACTGTTGGGAAAAATGTATGTAAGGTCATAGGGGTTTTGTACCAATGGGTTAAGAATTTGTACTTCGTTTCTTGACTGTTGGCCATGGATGCTTTGTGGTTAAATATATGGTACAGTCTATTTGTGCCAGAGTAAGGGAAGGATTCAACTCTTGATCCCAAATATAAGGTGGTGGGGATTCTGGGTGCCCATCAAAAAGAATTTCATAAGATTCAGTTCTTAATTGGTGCGTAGTGGAAATTTTGGGTGGGAGGGAGTTGAGGATCCATAAAAGTTGCACTTTCTGTCGAGAATCCCAATGATATGGATAAATGTGTAGGCAGGGCTAGTTTATCAGAATGAATGGGATGAGTAGCTCTGAATTTTGTGTTTTGTCAGAGATCAGTGATATATACACTGAGCAAAAATAAACGCAACACTTTTGTGTTTGCCCCTATTTATCATGAGCTAAACGCAAAGATCTGCAAATTTTTCTATGTACACAAAAGGCCTTTTTCTCTCAAATATTGTTCACAAATCTGTCTAAATCCTGTGTTTAGTGAGCACTTCTCCTTTGCCGATATATTCCATCCACCTCACAGGTGTGGCATATCAAGATGCTGATTAGACAGCATGATTATTGCACAGGTGTGCCTTTGGCTGGCCATAATAAAAGGCCACTCCTAATATGTGCAGTTTTACTGTATTGGGGGGTCTGAAAACCAGTCAGTATCTGGGGTGACCAACATTTGCCTCACGCAGTGCAGCACATCTCCTTCGCATAGAGTTGATCAGGTTGTTGATTGTGGCCTGTGGAATGTTGGTCCATTTCTCTTCAATGGCTGTGTGAAGTTGCTGGATATTGGCAGGAACTGGAACACGCTGTTGTATACACCAATCCAAAGTATCCCAAACATGCTCAATGGGTGACATGTCCGGTCAGTATGCTGGCCATGTAGGAACTGGGATGTTTTCAGATTCCAGGAATTGTGTACAGATCTTTGCAACATGGGGCTGTGCATTATCATGCTGCAACATGAAGTGATGGTCGTGGATGAATGGCACAACAATGGGCCTCAGGATCTGGTCACGGTATCTCTGTGCCTTCAAAATGCCATCAATAAAATGCACCTGTGTTCATTGTCCATAGCATACGCCTGCCCATACCATAACCCCACCGCCACCATGAGTAACTCTATCCACTACGTTGACATCAGCAAACCACTCACCCACACAACGCCATACACACTGTCTGCCATCTGCCCTGTACAGTGAAAACCGGGATTCATCAGTGAAAAGAACACCTCTCCAAAGTGCCAGACGCCATTGAATGTGAGCATTTGCCCACTCAAGTCAGGATGATGAACTGCAGTCAGGTCGAGATCACGTTGAGGACGAGCATGCAGATGAGCTTCCCTGAGATGGTTTCTGACAGTTTGTGCAGAAATTCTTTGTTTATGAAAACCGATTGTTGCAGCAGCTGTCCGGGTGGCCGGTCTCCGACAATCTTGGAGGTGAAGATGCTGGATGTGGAGGTCCTGGGCTGGTGTGGTTACACGTGGTCTGTGGTTGTAAGGCCGGTTGGATGTACTTCCAAATTCTCTGAAACACCTTTTGGAGACGACTTATGGTAGAGAAATGAACATTCAATTCAATGGCTCTGGTGGACATTCCTGCAGTCAGCATGCTCCCTCAAAACTTATGACATTTTGTGGCATTGTGCTGTGTGATAAAACTGAACGTTTTAGAGTGGCATTTTATTGTGGCCAGGCCAAGGCACACCTGCGCAATAAACATGCTGTCTAAGCAGCATCTTGATATGCCACACCTGTGAGGTGGATGAATTATCTTGGCAAAGGAGAAGTGCTCACTAACACAGATTTAGCCCAGGTTCACTTTGAGCTGCGGGAATGAAGCCTTGCGAGTTCAGGTGAACTCGCACAATTTCACTCCCGCGTGTCAGTCCCAAATTCGGCCGCGATTTCAGAGACATCTGTGCACAGATGTCCATGTAAATCATAGCCCGAAATCACAAAAAGTAGTACAGAAACTACTTTTTGAAATTGGTGCAGTGGCGCAGATGCGGCGTTGCACTGATTAGAATGGTGCCATTGATGCTGATTTGACATGTCAAATCGCATGTCAAAACTCCAATGTGAACCAGGGCTTGGACAAATTTGTGAACAATATTTGAGAGAAATAGGCCTTTTGTGCAGATAAAAAAATTTGTAGATCTTTGGATTCAGCTCATGATAAATAGGGGCACACACCCAAGGCCCAGTTGGAAGATAGGGTGTCCTATGACTGGAGCGAGGAGGGTGGCAACTGATGACGTAGGCCTAATAGTTGGGTGTCTAGATAGAGGAAGATTAACATTTTGTGGGGGGCCATGGTATTCATGGAGAGGCAAAGTAGTAAATCCCTGTTCTATGGGATGCCCCCTACTTATGTAGTGGAAATAGCCCACAGAGTTCCTATGGGACGCGGACTCCCTGGATCGCCTCTTTAGCCTTTTCTGTTTAGATTACTAAACTTTCAGGATCGTGACACCATCCTGGCACAAGTTCGAAAACACCCTGGGTTAAAGTTCGAATGCCAAGATCATGCTGTTTCCGATTTCTTGCCGGTAACACAGAAAAAGCACAGGCCCTTTTACAGAGGTCCACTGTAGGCCGCAGGAGAAGTGCCTTCAATACAGTATTCTCCACTGTGCTCAGGATCCATTATCAGAAGGTTAACAAGTTCTTTGTTCCACAAATGGTTAGGAAAAAGAATTGATGTGGGTAGAAGAGAGAACAGGACTCTTGCAGAGATTCCCCCATTCCCCCCCCCCCCCCCGCCACTTCCAGCGGTACTTTAACTAGCACCGAGGTCCATCCCACAGCATGGCTGATAGCCACCGACCACTGTAGTTTTCTATACTGCCAAGGAAAGGATGGATTCCCTGTGACTGGGTAATGTGCACACAGTGTGGTCTTTCTTCCTGTTGGGACATAACCATTTAAAATCCTATTGTTTTTTTTTTTTTTTTTTCTTTCCCACCGTGTTTACTGGTCAAATGGCCTCCTGCATACACAGATTGGGCCTTTTTGTTCTGACGTTCCTGGAGATTTATATTTGCACTTGGCACTTCTCTTTCTTTATACACCTTTCTCTATGGAGGTGGCCATACTGGTTTCCTAAGTGGGATCTGTCTCAGGGACTTGTCTCTGTACCCCTTAGACTTTTCTAATAGCAAGATTTTCCTGTTGCATGGAGCTTCTAGTCACTTAGAGTGCAGGCTTTGTACAGTGGGATGAGAACTGTTACCATGCTCTAGTACAGTGATGGCAAAACCACATGTTTTGTAACTACATTTCCCATGATGCTCACTTACACTGCAGATTGCAAGGAGCATCATGGGAACTGTAGTTCCAAAACATCTGGGGTGCCAAGGTTCGCCATCACTGCTCTAGTACTTCTGAACACTTTTTATTTTTGTGATTTAAGCTGTATACTTCTATGGTATGTTGATGTTTAGTATATCAGCAGGGGGTTTGTATTTTGGTGCCTCTCTGAGATATATTAGCCCCCTACTTTATGTATATACACCGTTTTAGGCTCCAGGTGGTTATGTTTTGTCATTTTTACGTCAGCCCCTGCGTTGTCAACTATGGCCTTTTTATATTCCTATTTTATTTATTTTTTTCTATTTTTGTATTTTTTTTTTTTTTTTATAATTGCTCTCAAAATTCTCAAACAGAATTTTCAAAAAATAAAATAAAAAATCCCCTCCAAACCATTTTCGCCTTTAAAAGTCACCTATTTGTGCAGCAGTCTGTTTGAGAAATGGGGTGTGGTTAGAGTTTGGGAGGTAAGTTAGTAAGCAAAGGGTCCTTTTGACAAAGAGGAAACAGCCCAGTGGATCAGATTTAATGCTAACGAATCACCAAGAAACAGTGTTAGGAATTAGGATACCGACGCCTCACATTTGAGTTGGCTGGAGTAGTTATGAGGAAAGTATTGACTGGAGAAATAATAAAATTGATCTTTCTTGTAAAGTGTTTCCTGGAGGAAAGCTATTCGAGTATGCAGTCAACCTAGTTTGTTGAGAATGGCAGTGTTTGGCAGGATGGTGGAAGGCCTTGACACTAAGAGATGTAAAGGATTAGGCTAGTCATTATGATTCAGTAGAATGTGATCAGATTCTCCACCAGTTGAAGCAATGGGGAGAGGGGTAAGAAGAAAGGAGGTGGGGTAGAAAAGCGAGTCTTCCTGGAAGTAGTAGGTCTAAAGGCAGAATTGTGAAATGGAGATATGTAGGAAGTGGTCTAGGGAGAGGAGGAGGTGATTATGGGGATTAGGAAAGAGTAGGGTCTTGGGGATGAGTCTTGTGGAGGAATCCCTTAACCATCCAATGCTGGACTGTGTGAATTCAGGAGTAGGGACCCTTGTGGGGGAGAAGTGTCTCTTAACAGCAGAGGAGGGAGGGCTACTCCATTACCCAGCTGTATCATTATTACATTGTATGCAGCTATAGTAGAATAAAAGAGCTACTGCCTCGTTTAAAAATCTCTAGAACAAATGCAAACCATAGTTAAAACTGTGCAAAGTGAGAAACAACAAATGTATAACCATGCCCAAGGAGGGGCACTTTAATTAGTAGCTGTCTGTCTGATTTGAGATGTTTTCTGTAAAAGTGCAGGTTCTGCCTAGAAGGGTCCCGGGGTAACATAAACTGCAAAAAGAAGTGCCCAATATTGTGAACTAGGTGAGAATCTAAACTGTAAAATCCTGTTGTAGGCACACCCAGGTTGTCGAGGAAATGGACTGAAAGAATACTGAGAGAAAAGCTGGTCTTCATCTCTGGAATGAAGAATGTGGTCAGAAGTGGTCACATTGTATGTATGGCAGATCAGTTCAGTTGTCTGATGGGAACAAATTTAAGAGTCAACAACGTAGCCGAGGTGAGAGAAAGTCAGGTGTCCTAGCCTACAGATAGTTGACCTGTAGGGGGTTACACTTCATGTCCAATAGGTACAGGCTGTAACCGTAATTGGTCAACTGAGTAGTTGAATTTACTTGCTTTAGCAAATAGGTGGATCCTCTGTTTCTCCTCATTTGTGGGGCACATAAGCGTCATTCTCAGGGTGGTAGTTGCCTGGAGTTTGTCCAGGCAGGAGGAGTAGACATCTCTGAATGGCCTCTTAACCAGTTGAGAATGTGGAAAGGTTCAACCTCTAGAACACTGGTAGGCAACCTCGGCACTCCAGCTGTGGTGAAACTACAAATCCCATCATGCCTCTGCGAGTCATGCCTGTGATTTTCAGGGTCTTGCAATTTCTCATGGGACTTGTAGTTTCACAACAGATGGAGAGCTGAGGTTGCTATCCCTGCTCTAGAAGTTCATAAGTTCATACAGATGGCGGAGAGTAAGAGAATGAGTGCCCTTTCAAATATTTAAGTATGGCCCCATCGATCAGGCTGACCTGGGTGGTGAAGCTTGTCAAATACAGGTTTTATAATCAGCCACATTTTAATGGTGAGATGGGAAATGTCAGGCAGGATGTGAACTTTGTCTCCCATCAAAGTCCTGGGGACAGTGTTCCCATGTTTTATATTGGGTGGCTTCTTTAATTTTGTAGAAATGTATTCAGCAGTTGATGTCTCTTGGTCTTTTTGGATCATCGCTCTCTAACCCTATCTGTGGTGGTTGACTGAGTAAGGTGTTAAGAATGGTTGTCACAGTATCTGGGAAGTCCCTACTTGGGGTGGCCTCAGGCAGGCGCCTAAATATGAAAAAAAAATTTTTGATTATGGTTTTCCATGTTTAATTAGAGAAAGAACCGGTATGGTTGTACCTTTTAAAGTGCGTCTTTGTCACTTTCTAAGCTTTGGAGTGGTGGCTCTAGAGTCCATAAGAGAGATATCCTGTCACATCTCTTTAGTTTTAGAGCATAGATTTTCTTCCATTCTCTTTGCCAGTTCAGGTCTAGTTTGGTAGGTAGGAATTCTAGGATATTTATAAAACACAAAATTATATTTTAGGATTCTTACAGATTGTTGTGCCTGTAATCTGTCCTAACACCAATGCTTGGCATACACGCGTGGGGGTTGATTTACTAGAACCGGAGGGTGCAAAATCTGGTGCAGCTCTACACAGAAACCAATTGGCTTCCAGGTTTTATTGTCAAAGCTTAATTGAATAAGCTGAGGTTAGAAGATGATTGGCTACCATGCACAGCTGCATCAGATTCTGAGTGCTCCAGTTTTAGTAAATCTCCCCCATGGTGTGTTTTTTTTTTTTTTTTTTTTTTTTTTTTTTTTTTTTCTTTTTCTTCTTTCAGCCTAAAGGCTGAACTGAAAATATCTAGCAGATGCCTCCATTGACACTACACAGCATTGATTGATTAATTTCCTGCTGTGACCCTATTGTATTTTGACAGGCAGCCCCTCCAGTGGCATCTGATTGGATGCAAACGCTATTTGGCTGAAAATTTCCCACCAGGCTCCTTCGATTTTGCAGTCAAGGGATGTCAGGCAGCACCCACTCAGCAAGTTTCAACTCATTTAAAGCGGAGTTCCACACAAAAATGGAACTTCCGCTTTTCGGAACCCCCCCCCCCCCCTCCGGTGTCACATTTGGCACCTTTCAGGGGGGAGGGGGGTGCAGATACCTGTCTAAGACAGGTATTTTCACCCACTTCCGGCATAGACTCCCATGGGAGTCTACACCTCTTCCTGTCCCCACCGCACAGCTCCCAGCAGAGAGCGGGGACCACTTGGGATGCGCAGCGCGACTCGCGCATGCGCAGTAGGGAACCGGGAAGTGAAGCCGCAACGCTTCACTTCCTGATTCCCTCACCCAGGATGGCGGCGGCAGCTGCCGAGAACCGAGCGGGTTCTCGGCGTCCCCTGCCGACATCGCTGGACCCTGGGACAGGTAAGTGGCCATGTATTAAAAGTCAGCAGCTGCAGTATTTGTAGCTGCTGGCTTTTAATTTTTTTTTTTTTTTTTTTTTGGCGGTGTGGGTGGACCCTCGCTTTAATTAGGAAACTGTTGAAATGCAATCAGTGTATGGCCAGCTTTAGACAGCTTGTGACATAAGTTTGTTACTAGTAATCAGATGCCTTACGGTTAGGTCCATATATATTTGGACACAAGCACAATGGTCATACTTTTGGCTCTGTATGCCACCAGAATAAAATGAAAGAAACAATTAGTGATGCACCGAAATATCGGCCGCTGAAACATAGCGGATGAAAAGGGCCTTTTCGGCAAAATGCAGAAAAGGAAATCTGGCCGATAACTGTGCCGAAAATGGGGGTGGGGCCCTGTCCCTGGTGCCGCCCATTACGGGGGCGTCCTTCTGGCGCGGCGCGCTGAAGACCTCTCCTCTCTTCTCCTCCTCTCTCTACCTCCCTCCTCGCCGCGATCTCCGTTGTGTCACGGAGGTTAACTACACAGACCGTAGTAACAATGTCCCGCCTCCTGTGACAGACGGCACACTGATCCAATGGTGGGACATTGAATCAGTGTGACGTGATTACAGGAGGCAGGACATTTACTGCGACCCGGGCAATTCAAATGCAGCTCCGTGACACACGAAGATCGCCGCTCTGATTCGGGCACTGGCAGGCTACATGACGGGCACTGGCAGGCTACATGATGGGCACTGGCAGGCTACATGACGGGCACTGGCAGGCTACATGACGGGCACTGGCAGGCTACATGACGGGCACTGGCAGGCTACATGACGGGCACTGGCAGGCTACATGACGGGCACTGGCAGGCTACATGACGGGCACTGGCAAGCTGCATTATGGGCACAGGTGAGGCTGCATCTGAGGGGCAAACGCGGGCTGCATGACGGGCACTGGTGAGGCTGCATTGATCTCTTGTACCATGTCCCCAGTCTCTGACCATCTCCTGTACCATGTCCCCAGTCTCTGACCATCTCCTGTACCATGTCCCCAGTCTCTGACCATCTCCTGTACCATGTCCCCAGTCTCTGACCATCTCCTGTATAAAAATATTTTTAAAAACAGTCACTTTCAGTATCGGTGCTGTTTTGGTACCGGTTTCAGTTTTCGGCCTAGTGCATTTTTCATTTTCCGTATCGGTTTCGGCACCAAAAAACCCATTCGGTGCATCCCTAGAAACAATCCAAATGAATTTGAAGTGCAGACTTTCAGCTTTAATCCAAGGGGTTGAACATAAATATCAAGTACAAAGTTAAGGATCTGCAAACCTTTTTATACACCCCCCCCCCCCCTCATTTTCAGTGGCTCAAATGTAATTGGACAAATGAATATACCGTATTTATTGGCGAATAACACTTTTTTTTTTTTTTTACCAACGGGGGAGGGGGGTCTGTCCCAGGTGCCACTCACTTGGAGGTTGTCAGGCAGGCTGCCCTGCCTCTCCTGGCCCTAGGACAGCACTTCCAGCATAGTCTAAATTTAAGAAAACGGCCAGCCCCTTCTTACACACTGCTCCTCCTGTGTCAGTGTCATTGTAAAACGAAGCCTCTAAATACCTCATTAGCGAGTTATATAGAGGCTTCGAAGGGGCTGGGAGTGATTTTTTTTTTTCTTAACTATGACTATGCTGACAGTGATTTCCCAGGAGACTGGGGGTCTCCTGGGAGTGCAGGGGGGCTGTGTACTGTGCAGAAGGGGGGGGGGGCTGTGTACTGTGTAGGAGGAGCGGGCTGTGTAATGTAAAGTGGGCTGCATAATGCGCAGGGGGTCTGTGTAATGTGCAGGGGGCTGTGGAAAGTTTTTTTTGGTTTTTTTTGGGGGGTTTTTTTTTTGTTTTTTTTTTTGTTTTGTTTTTCCCTGCAAATTCCCTTTTAAAATTAGGGTGCGTGTTATAAGCCTGTGCATGTCATAAGTACGGTAATCATAAAATGTTCATTTTTAATATTTTGTTGAGAATCCTTTACTAGCAATGACTGCCTGAAGTCTGGAACCCATGGACATTACCAAAGTCTGGGTTTCCTCCTTCCTGATGCTTTGCCAGGCTCTAACTGCAGCTGTCTCCAGGTGTTCTTTGTGGGCCTTTCTGCCTTTAGTTTTGCCTTTTAGCAATTGGGTTGAGATCAGGTGATTGACTCGGCCATTGCAGAATATTCCACTTTTCTTTTCCTGGGTTGATTTTGCAGTGTGTTTTGGATCATGGTCCATCTGTACTGTGAAGTGCCATCCAATCAACTTTGCTGCATTTGGCTGAATCCGGGCTGACAGTATATCTCTAAAACACATCAGAATTCACCCGGCTGTTTGTCTTCTGTCACATCAATAAACAACAATGACCCAGTGCCACTGGAAGCCATGCATGCCCATGCCATCACACTGCCTCCACCATGTTTTACAGATGTGTGCTTTGGATCATGAGCTGTTCCAAGCCTTCTCCACACTTTTTTATTATCTTCGTTTCCATTGACTTCTATGGGGAAACTCGCTTTGATATGCGAGTGCTTTGGATTACAAGCATTCTCCTGGAACGGATTATGCTCATAATCCAAGGTGCGTCAGGACCGCAGGCCAGTGAGGAATACCTCAGTCCCAGACTTCAGCTTTCCCAACGAGAGGCAAATGACAATGTCTGGGCGTGGATCTGTGCAAACCCACGATTATTATAATGAGCCTTCTCTGCCTGGAAGAACGCTGGAGGATCCTCGTTATTACAGAGATCCAGTAATAAATCGTGCAGGACAGGCTTATGGTCCTCCCACAAGTCGTACAGCCTGGGAACAGGCACCTGCACGTCCCTATCACTCGCAAGAAGTAGGTCGCTTGTACAGAGATCCTACAGGTCATCACCGAGGGACAACGTTCCAGGAGTCGAGATTCATCCCCCGCCAGATACACAGTAGATCTACCCAACCCCAGATATGGCTCAGAGGCGTCTACGTTCTCCAATAGACTGATTTATAATGATATGATGGAACGAGCCATTGATCCCACAGGAGGGAGGCAGGCGGCTCCTACCTGCCTAGTGGTGGAGCCCAGTTCATCTGCTGCCATGGATGGCACTCTGGGGACTTCCTCTATCTCTGCAAATCGGGGATATGGCTCAGTAAGGGATAATGTCACTGCTAAGATGACATATGATGCCTATGATGGCACTCTAACTCAATCGCATCCTCAGGCCCCAGTGTCACTTTCTGGAGCTGAACTAAAGAGGGCTATAGATATGGAGTTCCTTACAACTTTAAGGAGTGAAGGCCTTTCTGAAGCAACTCTTGGTGCATTGATTCAGCAGGGGTTCGACACGCCCAGCTCGCTGGCTGTCATGGAAGAACATGACATTAAATCAGTGGCTGCTAATCTTGGCCAGGCGAGACTGCTTTCAGGTCTTATCAAGAGCTACCGAGCAGATTTGCAGATGATGAGACAAGATCCACAGAAAAGCAACTCCCTAAGGGCTCGAGCTCGCTCAAATAGCTTCAGCCACCGGGGAGATCTCATGCGCAGCGATTTCAGTGCACAACCCCTAAATAACCAAATGATGGATGGAGTTTCTAACCCTCAACATTCCTTGTCATTGCAGCCAGTCTCGCCTCGAATGGCTGAACTTAGCCACCGTCCTTCTAGTGCTCCATCCCAGCACTTACTGGAGGCAGCCAGCTACCCAGCTTGTGGAATGAGTGCCCAAAACCCACAGTTCATGAGCTGTTCCAAGCCTTCTCCACACTTTTTTTTTCTTCCCGTCATTCTGGTACAGATTAATCTTGGTTTCATCCGTCCAAAGAATGCTTTTCCAGAACTAGTCTGGCTTTTTTAGATTTTTTTTATTTTGGCAAAGTCTAATCTGGCTTTTCTGTTCTTCAGGCCTATGAATGGTTTGCACCTTGTGGTGAACCCTCTGTATTTGTTTTTTTTTTACCATAGAGCGGATCCTGCTATCATCCACCACTGTTGTCTTCCGTGGATGTTTCACTTGCATGGACAGCGCCTTTGAATGTATTATATAGGTTCACAGCAATAGATTTCAAATGCAAACACAGTGGAACCTTGGTTAATGAGCGTTTTGAAAGACGAGCAACTTTTTTTTTTTAATTCTGACTCGGTTATCTCGCAAAATGAGCAGAATTCAAGCTAATGGGGTGTGCAGTACCACATTTGGCCAGAGGTGCTGGGGCGCCGGTGACACTCGGAACGGTTCGGAGCCGTTCGGTAATACTTGGACCACTCGGATATACTCGGAAATACTCAGTTCCTGAGTGTTTCCGAGGCTTTGAGTTTAGCCAAGCTATCCCTGAGTATTTCCGAGGCTCTCTGGTGCCCCCCCACCTCTGGCCACATGCGGTATTGCATGCAATATCAGTCAATGCGGAACAAATTATCTTCGTTTCCATTGACTTCTATGGGGAAACTCGCTTTGATATGCGAGTGCTTTGGATTACAAGCATTCTCCTGGAACGGATTATGCTCATAATCCAAGGTTCCACTGTATCACACTTGGGATCAATTTCAGACCTTTTACCTGCTTAAGGGCCCTTTGACATGGGCTTTCCAATCAGGTCCGCCTGTCAGTTTTTTAGGCGGACCTGATCGGACACTCCATTCATCCCTATAGGGCAGCAAATGTCAGCGGTGACATGTCCGCTGACGCCCGCTGCTAATCGTTCCGATCCTGTCCGCCAAATCCAGAGGGATGATGACCCTATTTTCCATCCGTCGATCGAATGGGATTGGATGAAAATGGGCAGGCGTTTTTTTTTCATCCGATCTCCCCATAGAGGAGAGTGGGACTCTGACAGGTCCGTCTCAGCGCAGTGAGCAGAGATGGACCTGTCATCCGACTGCTCAGCGGAAATCAGTGGCTCCATCCCCCGCTGAGCAAGTGAAGTCAGTCAAACAGACAAGCCTGCGTGAAAGAGCCCTACTTGATGAAGAAATGACGAAGGAGTAGCCCCCACCTGGCCATGAAACGGCTTTTGATTCAATTGTCCAATTACTTTTGGTCCCTTGAAAAAGGGGGATGGCTATTCTTAAGAGCTGTAATTCCTAAACCTTTCCTCCGATTTGGATGTACATACTCTCAAATTAAACCGAAGAGTGTGCACTTTCAGCCCATGTACATTATATTACTATTTTGGTAAATAGCTGAAAAAAATAAAATTGTGCCAAATATATATGGATCGAACTGTGTATCAAATAGTAAAGTTGTATTATCTAATACGGGGGTCGGTAATCTGTTGATCGCAATCTACCTGTCCATCGTGGCCATCTTACAGGTAGATCATGACCGGAAATGGCCGACATCCTGAACGTGCCGAGCCGCTGCCGCAATCATGACACATCCGCAGCACACATGCAGAGCTGCAATGTGGAGCTGAGTGTGTCCCTGCATTTGACACTGTTGTGGAAAGTAATACATTCTGTCAGGCGGGGAGTGATCTCAACCCAGAAGATGATGATTTGTAGTCTTGGCCTCCAACTGGCTGTCATTCAGAGGCCGGGAGGCGAGAGAGCGCGGCACCGTGAATGAGCAAGTAACAAGTTTGTTATGGGTGGGGGAGTATTTGCATGTGTCATTGTTAATTACCCCTTTATGCTGCATTAGTGGTCTGTGGCGGTGTTTAATAACCCTTCCCTGCTGCAGCATAAAGGGGTTAATTAACACTGACACTAGTGCCACTAATGCAGCATGAAAGGATTGATGTACTGTCACTGGTCACTGATGAATTAGTGACCAGTGGCAGTTAACCCCTTTGTGCTGCATTTGTGGCACCAGTGTCCCTGTTAATTTAAACCCTTTATGCTGCAGCAGGAAGAGGTTATTAAATACTGCCTGAGACCACTAATGCAGCATAAAGGGGGTAATTAACACTGACACATGCCATTACCCCCCCCCCCCCCCACAACAAACTTGTTACTTGCATTCACGGTGCCCATGCCAGTAATGTAGCATAAAGGGGTAATTAACACTGACACTGGTGTCACCAATGCAGCACAAAGGGGTTTATTACTGCCACTGCCCACCAATAGGGAGGGTAGTTTGAAAATGCACTACCATTGACCATCAGTGCAGAGAGGCACCGGAGAGCGGCAAGATGGGGGGGGGGGGAACACTCCATTCTGCCACCTGTAGAAGCAATTGAGCAGCTAATTAGCCACTAGGATTGCTTTTACAAAAAACAGCATCGCCTGCCCAAAAAAACCCCATCTTTTTCATCTGAAACTACAGGCATCATCCTGGTATACCACTTTAAACTGGCAAAGTAAATGTACACTAGCCAGTCTTAAAGTGTGTTTGTTTTTTTTTTGTGGAAATCCAGCTTAAATCTATGCCCCTTCCCCTCCTGACACCTATGTTGACTGACTAAACAATTTTTAGACCGCTCCAAGCTGGTCACGTTCTCTTACCTACTGTATGTGAGCCAGCGGTGTATGTAGGGGAGAGGGAGTGCCAAGAGCAGCTGGGGTATGGGAACTTATGGGTAACATCGCTGCTCCAGGTTATACTAGCTGTTAAGTGCGGTCTTCTCTGCAGCCGCCGCTGGCTGACACAGGAAAGATCGCATGGCTGGAAAGGGGCAGGCTGATCTGTAAATAAATTTTAAAAAATGATCAGCGCTCTCAGTTAATGGCAGAGAGTGTCAATTGGGGGGGGGGGCATCCTCTGTCAGAACACAACAGCTCAGCGAGGATGATTGCTGGACTAACCTCGCATGGTTAGTACAGTGTCTTCGAACGGAGCTGACAAACTGTAGTGTGTACCCAGCTTTGGGTAGATCTCCACTTCTCAAAGGTTACCTACCCCTTATCCAATAGTAGATTAAAGTGGATGTAAACCCGAATTATTATTTTTTTTTTTAAATTAAGGCTTGCACCTTGTACAGTATAGGATTTCAGACAGGTCTCCTCCTGCATCCTTACTTTGTGCACTGGTCCTAATCATTTGGTGGAGGGGGGATTATGGTGTGGGGTTGTTTTTCAGGGGTTGGGCTTGGCCCCTTGGTTCCAGTGAAGGTAACTCTTATGGCGTCAGCATGCCAAGACATTGGACATTTTCATGCTCCCAACTTTGTGGCAACAGTTTGGGGATGACCTCTTCAAACATAACTGCGCTCCAGTGCACAAAGCAAGGTCCATAAAGACATGGATGAGTGAGTTTGGGGTGGAGGAACTTGACTGGCCTGCAGTGTCCTGACCTCAACCCAATAGAACACCTTTGGGATGAATTAGATCAGAGACTGCAAGCCAGGCCTTCTCGTCCACATCAGTGCCTGACCTCACAAATGTACTTCTGGAGGAATGGTCAAACATTCCCATAGACACACTCCTAAACCTTGTGGTCAGCCTTCCCAGAAAAGTTGAAGCTGTTATAGCTGCAAAGGGTGGGCCAACTCAATATTGAACCCTACGGATTAAAACTGGGATGCCATGAAAGTTCATGTGCGTGTAAAGGGAGGCGTCCCAGTACGGTTGGTAATAGTGTGTGTATGCAGGCTGCTGCATGCAGTGCTCTCTATAGACTGCCAGCTATTTGCTCAGTTTAGGAGCAATCCGCACATTGCGTTGCATTGAGTGAAACAAGTACAATCTTGGGACTTCCAGTTTGAAATATCAGCATTTTGTAGGGGGTTACTGAACCCTTCTTATTGAGATCCAAGATTTTTAAATGTATTATTACTACCTGTGTTAATATGGTATGCGGCTTTAATTGCAAGTTCTCCACCACTGTAGATTTTAACACTTCTTTTCCCATTCAATGTGTGTTTAGGGCTTTGCTTCCTGCCTTCCCTGGTGAGAACTCTGCCCGGCGTGAAGAGCCCGTGTGAAGTGTGTGCCTGTTAAATCCTAGCCCTAGCTAGGTTACTCTTTCATCAGGAGAGATTTAGCTGGAGCCGCGTCGTTTTAGTTTTCTCGTGTCCCCATTTCAGCCATTCTCCCCTGACACAAGTAAATATGAGACTAGAGAGGCATAGCATCGAGCGGTTGTCTGATCGCAGCAGGTTACTGTGACATCGGGAAGTTTCTGTGTCTGGGACCACTCTGTCACACCGGATTAGGGCTTTGCAGGTTTTCTAATCTGCACACAGTTATCCATATGAATAAAATGTTCCCTCTACCATTCAGCCAAAGCCATGGGGATTAGTTGCGGACACCCAGTCTGTGCCTGAAGCCTGGAGAGACCGCTGTCTACAGGGTGTTGTACTGTATCGTCTTCTATTACCTGGGATTAATAATTCAGCCGATACTTTTGTAACTCAAGCCGCCTGTTTCTGTTGTGCCTCCAGAGAGCTCAGGTGCAGCTACATCTGTTTATTGTGTGTGTGTGTTTTTTTTTTTTTTTTTCTTTGGTACATGTAACAGAAGATTTTAACTGAGACGTTTCCTCGCCTCCTCCTCTACCACTGTATCTAAGCTGAAAGGTTTTTTTTTTTTTTTCTTCCAATGCCGGTTCCAGGCAGGCACACAAACATCAGCCGTTCTCGTAGCTGGGATGCAGCAGGTTGGTATGAAGGCAGCTGGGAGGGAGACATCTCATCAGGACATCACAGAGCAGCCGGCATAAACAATTCTCTGACCTACAACGGAGAGGAAGCTTTTCGCAAGCTGCCAAGCAGCAGATCCCGCGATATTCTCGTGCCAGGCAGCTCGGAGATAAAGGCGGACCTCTCTCCGTACCCAGACGCATATATCCGAGGTCAGCAAGGTCACCTGGTGCGTCAGGACCGCAGGCCAGTGAGGAATACCTCAGTCCCAGACTTCAGCTTTCCCAACGAGAGGCAAATGGCAATGTCTGGGCGTGGATCTGTGCAAACCCACGATTATTATAATGAGCCTTCTCTGCCTGGAAGAACGCTGGAGGATCCTCGTTATTACAGAGATCCAGTAATAAATCGTGCAGGACAGGCTTATGGTCCTCCCACAAGTCGTACAGCCTGGGAACAGGCACCTGCACGTCCCTATCACTCGCAAGAAGTAGGTCGCTTGTACAGAGATCCTACAGGTAGAGTCATCACCGAGGGACAACGTTCCAGGAGTCGAGATTCATCCCCCGCCAGATACACAGTAGATCTACCCAACCCCAGATATGGCTCAGAGGCGTCTACGTTCTCCAATAGACTGATTTATAATGATATGATGGAACGAGCCATTGATCCCACAGGAGGGAGGCAGGCGGCTCCTACCTGCCTAGTGGTGGAGCCCAGTTCATCTGCTGCCATGGATGGCACTCTGGGGACTTCCTCTATCTCTGCAAATCGGGGATATGGCTCAGTAAGGGATAATGTCACTGCTAAGATGACATATGATGCCTATGATGGCACTCTAACTCAATCGCATCCTCAGGCCCCAGTGTCACTTTCTGGAGCTGAACTAAAGAGGGCTATAGATATGGAGTTCCTTACAACTTTAAGGAGTGAAGGCCTTTCTGAAGCAACTCTTGGTGCATTGATTCAGCAGGGGTTCGACACGCCCAGCTCGCTGGCTGTCATGGAAGAACATGACATTAAATCAGTGGCTGCTAATCTTGGCCAGGCGAGACTGCTTTCAGGTCTTATCAAGAGCTACCGAGCAGATTTGCAGATGATGAGACAAGATCCACAGAAAAGCAACTCCCTAAGGGCTCGAGCTCGCTCAAATAGCTTCAGCCACCGGGGAGATCTCATGCGCAGCGATTTCAGTGCACAACCCCTAAATAACCAAATGATGGATGGAGTTTCTAACCCTCAACATTCCTTGTCATTGCAGCCAGTCTCGCCTCGAATGGCTGAACTTAGCCGCCGTCCTTCTAGTGCCCCATCCCAGCACTTACTGGAGGCAGCCAGCTACCCAGCTTGTGGAATGAGTGCCCAAAACCCACAGTTCATGCAAACTACTGGATACTCCATTCCTGTTCAACCTCGTTCAGCGTCAGCCTACCATGCCCAGTCTGGCATACCAATGACTGTTGTACACACAAACATCCCCAGTGGGCCAAAAACTGCTTATCCTACTAGTTACACTGTGCCCATGGAGCTTTTGAAAAGGGATCGCCTTCCACCCACTTCTCCTGTACACAGCCCTCACTGTAGCCCTCAGCTTCTACGCAAACATGGGAGTCATATGGAGACCACAGTAAGCTTACCTCCACCTACCATAGCTAATCAGCACTCTCTCCAATCGCCCTACCAGAAAGTAACCAGAAGGACTGGACCACCCATCATTGTCTCCACCATGGCATCACCAGAGCCAAGTAACTATACCATGCTATTTGCTTGCTTCAAAAAGAGGATTTAATGATGTGTCTAATGTTAGTTGACTGTTACACTGCCCTAGTTCTTCCAACTCCTGAAATTGGCTATGTAGGTAGTATAAGTAGATGCCACAAGATGAGGCAAGAGTAACTGTGTTCTACACAAATATAACTTTCATGGCTTTTCATGATTGTATGCACCAGGCAGTGCTACTTCTCTTTTGTAATTCATCTCCAGCCTCTGGCAAGCTCTTCTGTATGAGGATAGAGCATGCTAGGAGTTGCAGTTCATCTTCCCATAATAAAACATGGTCTGGTTACAGTACTGTAGATGTAGCTGATGGGATGAGGACTAATGTGAGAATTTTAACAGGAAAAAAAATAGCTGCCATCTTTAAATCTGCTATCGGCACTAGACAATTACAAATCGCATAGATTTAATTAATTGCTAATTAGTATTGATTGAATGCCTGAAGTGAGATGTATACATGTAAAGTGATGGAGATAAGGTATCCGCCTGATATGCGAGTGAGCAGTGGAGATTGAGACAGATATCAGGCATTTTTTTCTTCTTGGCTGTAGACTGCCAATCTGAAACGGATTTGGTGAACGACATGACAGGCAAACCAGTCCACCGTGAGTGACTGACTGGAATAAACATGTCTTCTGATTTTTTTTCTTTTTTTTTTCTTTCCTGGCCGTTGTCTGCAAGTCATTTAGGAAGCATTTATTAGCAGGACATGTCTAAATGATAGTCTCTCTCTTCCAATAATTCATATGCTATACAGCACCTTTGTATATCAGAGAGCATTTAATAGGAGTTGACTGTGATGTCACACAGCGACCATTTATATTTAAACCTGCAGAAGAAAACTAAAGTGTGAATCGGGTTGCTGTGGCACAATATAGTTCCTTTAAGACTAATCGGGTCTATAATACTTGTACATAGTAAGTGGAACATAGTATAGTCAAAGCCAATATTTTTTTTTCCCTGGTCTGTACTGGAAGACACATTTGCTTCGGTAATATTCTATTGGTAGTTGTCACAGTTGATGTGAAATCAGATGAACCGTGTGTGTGTGTGTGTATGTATGTATATATATGTATGTGTGTGTGTGTGTGTGTGTGTGTATGTATATATATATGTGTATATATATGTATATATATATATATATATATATATATGTGTATATATATATGTATGTGTGTGTGTGTGTGTGTGTGTGTGTGTGTGTGTGTGTGTGTGTATGTGTGTGTGTGTATATGTATATATATATATATATATATATATATATATATATATATATATATATATATATATATATATATATATATATATATATATATATATATATATATATATATATATATATATATATATATATATATATACACACACACAAACATCCTCACATCCAGCATGCCCTGTCAGCTAGTTGGGTTTTTATTTTATTTTTTTACAGTCACAAGGGTTGTGTTGAAGACAGGTAGTTAACTTCAGGTCATATTACATATTTTATTCAGCAAGCACTATCATCAACTGCAATGCTTTTGTAGAGTAGGTAAATCATTTACAAGCCGTTACCAGAGTATTCTGGTTTGGGATGAAAGCCAGCTAATACAACTATATCTTTTTGGTTATGGAAGGAGCAACACGCTGCACTCACAAACTCCATATCTGTAGTACCCAGGGCCGGGACAAAGGGGTGGGCAGGAGGGGCAACTGCCCTGGGCACTCTGGTATCATGTGAGGGCGTCACAAGCAGTGGCGACCCGTGCAGTGTGGGCGCACGGGTGCCGCCCCCCCTATCCATGCGCCTGGCCCCTTTCAGGACGCCGGATGCATGGATTCCTATGGCGGGGGTGGTACATTTTAAAGCACCTGATTAGAAACTGAGGCTCTAATAGGCTTTAAAATAGGGTGGGCTCAGGGCGCAGAGAGTGGGCCCTGATTAGACCCAATTGTGTGACGATAGCAAATTAATTTTCGCTATTTTCACACTAACCTTCTTCCCCACCAATCAGGAGGCAGGACGTCAGACCAGAGCCGTGTGTGGTGGTGGGGGGGAGGGGAGATGCAGGCAGAGCCGCAAACCCTGTGAGTGTGGAGGGGGTCGGTGGGCACAAGTGGCTGCATTTGATGGGCACAGTGGCTGCATATGATGGGCACAGTGGCTGCATATGATGGGCACAAGTGGCTGCATATGATGGGCACAATGGCTGCATTTGATGGGGGGGACAGTATTTTTCAGGTTGCGCCCCCCCAAAAAGTTTGAGCATCAGCCGGCACTGGTCACAAGGAGACTGGGGGGAGGGGACTTGTGCTGGAAGGGGGAATTTTTGGGAGTGGCAGAGGGTAAGTACTGTTCTGGGAGGGGGAATGCTGAGTGAGGATTTAGGGGGATTTGTGTTGGAGGGGAGGAGACAGGGGGAAGAAGTTTGTGCTAGGAGAGGGGGGATTTGAGGGGAATTTGTACTGGGAGTGGGGAATTGAAGTGGGTGGGAGTAGAAGATGTGTACTAGAAGGGAAAGTTTTTAGGGGTGGAGGATTTAATTATTTAATTTTCTCTTCCGGGGAAGGGGGGGGGGCAAAGATTTTTGCTGAGAGGGGTGATTTCAGCAGGGGGTGGATTTGTACTGGGTGGAGGGGGGATTTATGCTTAAGGGTTATGCATGCAGATTAGTGCTTGGTGTTTTTCTTTTTTTGGGGATGGGGGGGTTTGCTGACACAAAATGCTCATACATCTTGGGGAGGCGCAGTTTGGCATGTTCGCCCTGGGCTCTATGTGAGCTTGTCCCGGCACTGATAGTACCCACATAGGTACTGGAGTTAAGAGTGATTCTTGACCAAATACAGTGGAGTTCTTTTTTTTTTTTTTTCTCCGTGATGGCTCTGTCCATTGCACATGCACTTTAAAGGACTTTTGCAGGTTCCAGGACTTTCATCTCAATCCTACATTCACTATCTAGTGAGTCACAGAAGAGTGTTCAGACTTTACCAACTGCAGACTTGTTCCGGGTCAGTGACCAGATAGTGAAGCCAATAAACAAGAGTCCTAGAGCCTGCGCCTTTGAAAAACAACATGCATACTTTATGGCCGACTTACCTTTTGATTTTGCTCGCCTCCAGTGCTGACAGCTTTGCTCTTCCTTCCACTTCTGCATCCAACTTTTTCTTGCTTTGATCTTTGGGTGTCCACTCATTAAGAAACTCCTGCTCATGTGTACTAGACCTGCTTTTTTCAACCAGGGTGCCTACAGGTTTCTTCAGGTCTGCCTTGGCAAAATGCCCAAAAATTGTATACAAGCCGAGGGGTGGGTGGATGAAGCTTGCCTTTTAGTTACACGAAGCCACAGGTTTCCATTGTGCACCATTACAATAAAGCGGTAACCAAATTACACCATTACACCACCATTACAACCTTCCAGCTGACAGCCTCCTAACAACCATTGATGTCATCAGTTGATATGGAGGACATTGGCGCCTGCACACCATCCTTGTTAGCTCCTCTCCTTTAGCAGTGGGGTTACATAAGCCGAGTCAGGGATAGAGGGAATACTAGTCAGTGCTAGTGTGCAAAAGGTGTGTTTGGTTTGGAAGAATAACTTTACCTATAACATTGGGTGTCCTACATGTTTGGGTGTTGCTGCATTATGTAAAACTATTCGTTTAGTTTTTCAACATTTTAGAATTGGGTGCCTCCATAACCGTGTATCATTTTTTAAGGGTGCCTTGACTGAAAAAAATAAGGTTGAGAAACACTGCGCTAGAGTTGCATCATCCTAGTGCCTGGCATTTCTCAGCATCTTACAGACGATTGGAGTAGGCAGATCCAAATTTGCTGCAGGAAGTCTACAGAAAAAGAAAAATGCCAGGGGCAAGGTGGAATTATTTTGGGCAAAGAAAGACGTATGAAGTCTATTTCTACTTCCTGGCAACTTTTTTTTTTTTTTTCTTTCTTTTTTTAAAGGCTTTAGTTGGTATAGATGTAGGCTATGATTGTCCTGGCATGGTGCATTTTGATACTATGTCTAGCAAATCAAGAACCTGGAAGAAGTATTCATCAAATGAAAGGGAAAAGGCAGAATTTTCTTATTACTATTCTTGTTTTAGGTCATTGACTCGGAAATTACTAAAGCTAGCACTGTTTAGAAGGTCAGCAATGGCAGCCTCCATATCTCTCCTACAATAGGTTTCCTTAAAGAAGTGGGGCCAAGGCTATTTTGGCCCTGCTTCTCCTGGGGGTCACAAGAGTGCTCTTCGTTCTGCACACCTGTGACTCATTTTCAGATGACAGTGGACTAAAGTCCGCTGTCGGCTGATGTCATTGAGCCGGTCCAAATGCTGGAGAGATACCTTGACCGTCAGCTGGCTCAGCCTCTCAGCAAGCCGCTAGGGGACTGAGCCAGCTGCTTTCTTTGTTACAGGCTTTAGTTGGTATAGATGTAGGCTATGATTGTCCTGGCATGGTGCTTTTTGAAGCATACTATGTCTAGCAAATCAAGAACCTGGAAGAAGTATTCGTCAAATGAAAGGGAAAAGGCAGAATTTTCTTATTACTATTCTTTCAGGTCATTGACTCGGAAATGACTAAAGCTAGCACTGTTTAGAAGGAGGTCAGCAATGGCAGCCTCCATATCTCTCCTACAATTTGTTTCCTTAAAGGAGAAGTGGGGCCAAGGCTATCATTTTCAGATGACAATGGGCTAAAGTCAGCTGTCGGCTGATGTCACAGAGCCGGTCCAAATTCTGGAGAGATTCCAACTTTACAGCTGGGATCCACCGAGATACCTGGACCGTCGGCTGGCTCAGCCTCTCAGCAAGCCGCTGGGGGGACTGAGCCAGCTGCTCCGGTCTCCTCCATAGCCCAATTCTCCAGTGAGCACCAGAGGAACAAAGCAGAGAGTCGGTGACTGATGGTCACCGCACTCTGCTCACTGAAAACCAAAAACTGAGCAGTTGGTGGTCTATGATCTCTCGGTTCTCAGTCTTGCAGGTGGTTGAACTGATGCTGCATACACCTAGGTGATTATAAATGTTTGTTTCTTTTCTTCTTCTTTTTTTTTTTTTTTTTGCATTCCCGAACTTCTCTTTTAAAATCAAAGAGGAACTATTTATCAGGAGTATTTAGTAATCAAGAGAAATGTGCAGTAACGCACAGCTACGAATATTGATTTTAAGAGTTCCTGCTTATTACACATCATCGCTGCATTTTGCCTTCCTTACAGTTGAAGCTTCCCATGGAACCTATGGTTGGAAGTCCACCTTTCTGACCAATGTTTTGCCCATATTTAGGATAGAACATGAAGCATGGTCAGAGTCTGCAGCCCCCTATCTTCTAACTTTACCCCATTTACAGAACTCAGGGGTGGTTCTCCCCACTTATTCCTATAATTACTATATTAATCGGCATATAACGCGCACTTTTTTCCCCCTGAAAATAGGGGGAAAATCGCGGGTGCGTGTTGTACGCCGACAGCGTACCTCAGAGGGGGACGAGTGCCGCCGGAATTCACCGAGCCGTCATCTCATCTCCACTTGGCTCTCACGTAACACACACAGTCCCGCCTCCGCCACCAGCATTGGACCAGTGTTCTGTCTATCACAGGAGCTGGTCCAATGCCGATAGCTGTGTATGTGACTGCCGACTGAGAGCCGAGTAAACAGGAGATGACGGCTCTGATTTCCTATGAGAGATGTTGAGCTGCTTTGATTGGCACAGATCAGGCTGCACTGAAGCTGCAGATGGGCACAGATCAGGGTGCATTGATGCTTACTGACCATTATTTTTGCTTCACAGAGGTTTATTTAAAAAAAAAAAAAAATTTCCTGAAACTTCCCTCTTAAATTGGGGTGTTATACCCCTGTGCGTGTTATACGCCAATAAATATAGTATTTAAATTTAGCGTGGCTGGGCAAAGCCTCAATCGCTCAGCAAAGTCATTCATTCAGAGAGATCTGTAAATGAAAAATACAAGGCCCACCTGCCACAGCAGCAGTGTAGTTCTCATAGAGCACCATGCGGTTTCATCCCTGCACCTGCAGTCTACTGATATTTCCTCCCGCTCCATAGCTGAAGGTCCGTACTTCGGGGAGGGACCTGCATGTGGAGGAATAGTCTGCAGGAGCCCGACCATTGCACCCGCTATCCGCTGATTGCAGTTGCAATGCTTTGCAGGCTTCAGTGCACAAAATAAAAAAAATTACATTTTTTTTATTACTCGATATGGGTGCATTTATAATTTGTTTTTTGCCAAAGTTGGGCCTTTAAGCTGATTATTTATAAAATGCTCTGCACCATATTTTTCATTTTCAGTAAGGGAGTTTTTAGTGGTGGGTGTTTTTGCTAACATTGGGAGCTTAATGTATAACCTCATTCCTCTCTCTGCCGTAAGTGATCGTGTTGCAATATTAGAATTGTAATCTTGCTGCAGTAACTTTTTTCTTTTTTTTTTTTTTATCCCTTTAAAATATGATGTTGCTCAGCAACCAGAGGGTGTGACTATACTCCCAGGATGAGCATCTCCTCAGCAACCTCCAAATTTATCTGCCGCGGCCTGCAGGCTCAGGAGGGATGGAGCCCTGTGCTGAATTTGCACGGCTGTTTACAGAAGGGAAGGAATTAGTAATGTAAAGTGTTATCACGAAGCTATTATTATCTCCACAGCATGGGGAATAATGTATGGCAAGGTTCTACAGCGCAAGAGGGTGTTAATTAGGTAATTACACCCGGCCACTGAACAGCTTCTATTTCTCTGAGTGCAGCATGTTTGCCGAAAGATCTGCAAACTACATAAATCAACAGCAAATCTGTTTGGTTACTGCAGCAGAAAATGTACTGGTCGATTAATTTTGTGTGTTAGCATAATGGCTTATAAGCGTTTTCTGAATTGGGGGCAGGTGATGTTACCCATTTAAAACACTTGAAAGTTGATCAGGGTGCAATAGTCCATGGCAACCAATCAAACAGCTCAGCAGCCGCGTATAGTGGGCACACTAATGATCATTTTTGGTTTATTTGGGTTATTGTACGATCTCCTTTCTCATTTGTATCCTCTAAATTTTAAATGTTTAGGGGGAAAAACACAAGTTCTTAAAATAGAAGTTTTTTTTTTTTGTTTTTTTTAATCATACTTACCTAGGTGGATGCAGCATCAGTGCCGATGTTGCATCTGTACCCTGCCGGCTGGGGGACTGAAAACCGAGCGATCAAACACCGCTGATCACTCGGTTCTCACAGCTCCGTGAGCAGAGAGCTGGTGACTGTCAGTCCCCGCTATCTGCTCTACACCCCCCCCCCCCCATACTGAGCTGTAGAGGGGGCAGAAGCGGCTGGCTCAGGTTGCCGGTCCAGGGTTGTGGGCGGATACCGACCACATTGTTGCAATCTTTCCCCAGCCTAGACCAGCTCTGTGACGTCAGCCAACAGCAGGCTTCAGCTTGCTGTCTGCTGAAAACGGGTCACAAGAGTGCAGAACGAACAAGCTTTGGCTATACTTATCCTTTTAAGGCCCAACTCCAGCCATTACATAAATTTTACTTTTGCCGTACCTAAGACCCCCTTCCCCCTGCCCAGACTGCAAGGGTGCAATGCTTGTTAAGTCTAGGGTAGGAATATGCAATTAGCGGACCTCCAGCTGTTGCAAAACTACAAGTCCCATCATGCCGCTGGGTGTCATGCTTGTGGCTGTCAGTCTTGCTATGCCTCATAGGAGTTGTAGTTCTGCAACAGCTGGAGGTCCGCCAATTGCATATCCCTGGTCTAAGGAATGAGGAATAAGGTGCAGTCCTTCTTTACACCCCTCACTGACAGGCTTCCTCCATCTGTAAGACCCCCCCCCCCCCCCCGAACCAGCTTCTAATCTGGGCCGTGGTCACATGATGATGTCATCAAGTATAATGCAGGACCAGTAGTCCTGCATTTTATGTGAGGACAGGGAGGGACTGCCCAAGCGCCGGAGCGGAGAAGGGCGCTGGAGCAATGAATAAAGTACTATTTCCTATTCCTCTCCCACTAGAGTTAACAAGCATTTTTCGGTGTGGGGAGGGCCCCACTGCAGGGTTAGTTTTTTTTTTTTTGTTCCTGGAGTTGGGCTTCACTTATCAGTCCATCTTTTAGTACTTAAAGAGGAACTGCAGTCTGCTCACGTAATTTGTAATAACATCTTTGCCATTGTGAAGCTTCCCTCCAACCACTTTGCATATTATTTTATATATACTGTGATTCTGTACTTGCCAAATATGCTGCAGAAATCTCCCTCCACTGAGTCTGGCTGCAGCCATTTTAACTGTGGGCAGCTGAAGCTGCTGCCTGTTCACTTCCTGGATTTACACAGAGGCACACCTCCAGCTCTGCAGCTCTGATTGGCCCTCTTATGACTCCTCCCCCCCTCCCTTCCTGGCAAACTCTCACCAGAGTGAGAGAGAGCTGTGCATGATGTGATAAGCCTAGGCCCGTGATGGCGAACCTTGGCACCCCAAATGTTTTGGAACTACATGTCCCATGATGCTCATGCACTCCTCAGAGCATGAGCATCATGGGACATGTAGTTCCAAAATATCTGGGGTGCCAAGGTTCGCCATCATGGGTCTAGGCTAATGACCAGACAAGAAACAGAAAGTGGGCTGTATAAGGTATTTACTGGCAGAAAAAAAAGTTTTACTATCCAAAGTTAAAACAACAACAACAAGGGCAGAAGATTTAACCACTTTGCATCCGGGCCATTTCTGACACTTCGCTCCTACATGTCAAAAATCATAATTTTTTTGCTATAAAATTACATAGAACCCCCAAACATTATATATGTTTTTTTAGCAGAGACCCTAGAGAATACAATGGCGGTCATTGCAACTTTTTATCCTGCACGGTATTTGCGCAGCAATTTTTCAAATGCGTTTTTTTTGGAAAAAAACAGTTTCATGCTTTAAAAAAAAACAAAACAGCAAAGTTAGCCAAATATTTTTGCATTGTGTGAAAGATGAAGTTATGCCAAGTAAATAGATACCTAACATGTCACGCTTCAAAATTGCACACGCTCGTGGAATGGCGCCAAACTTTGGTACTTAAAAATCCCCATAGGCGACGCTTTAAAATTTTTTACTGGTTACATGTTTTGAGTTACAGAAAAGGTCTAGGGCCATAATTATTGCTCTCGCTCTAACGTTCGCGGCGATACCTCACGTGTGGTTTGAACACCGTTTTCATATGTGGGCGGGACTTATGTATGCGTTCGCTTCTGCGTGCGAGCTCACGGGGACAGGGGCGCTTTAAAAATTTTTTTTTTTTTTTTTATTGTTAATTTTACTTAATTTTTATTTTGACACTTTATAAAAAAATTTTTTTTTTTGATCACTTTTATTCCTATTACAAGGAATGTAAACATCCCTTGTAATAGGAATATGACATGACAGGTCCTCTTTACAGTGAGATATGGGGTCAATAAGACCCCACATCTCACCTCCTAGGCTGGGAAGCCTAAAATCAAAAAATAAAATAAAACGATCGCCGCTTCACAGCCGAAGCGGCGCCGTTTTTTTGAATGCAGAGGCCGGGCGTGACGTCATAACATCGCGCCCGGCCTCCGAACGATCATAGAGACTCCGGCGACCATCTGGTCCGCCGGAAATCTCTATGGTGAACATCCGGCGCCGGCGGATCCGCTATCCGACTCACCGATCGCTGAGGTGAGTCGGTAGAAGCACCGGAGGGCGGCGGGAGGGGGGGACGTCCCCTTCCGCCGCCCGTAAGAACGATCAAGCGGCGGAACAGCCGCTATGATCGTTCTTATGGTGTACGGAATCGCCGGCTGAAAATGCCGGTATCTGAATGATGTCTGTAGCCTCAGGCATCATTCAGATATACGCCCTGAAAGTTGAGGCCGTCATATGACGGCCTCCGGATGTCAAGTGGTTAATAGATGGAAAGATAAAAAAAATGACTGAAGGTTCCGCTTTAACAGTAATAACATTTATGTCTGCATCCATTGCTGAGTTTTCCTCAATTCCTGAATGATGAAGCTATTGTCACTAGGACAGGGGAGGGGAAATCCCTTTTAAAAAAAAGCCCAATATAGCAAAAAAAAGGGCTCTAACCCTTCTCTGCTCTATCCAAATTTTAGAAAGAAAAGGTTTTGCCTGACATGCACGTTAATAATCTTTAGAAGCAATCCTGCTTTTTTTTTTTTTTTTTTTTTTTTTTAAAGCTCTGTCCTTGGAATAATCCCTTTTCCTTTTTATTGCTGACCAGCTGCTTCGTATGATGTACACATATAATGAGGTTTTAGGTTTTCCTGACAAACTACCAAACCTCTTTGATGTTAAAGCTGACCTCTTGACATCTAAATACACAAATGAAATGCATATACAGTATGGGAGCTTGTGGCACCTACCAAAGAATTTTCTGTCCATTGAGTTCAGAGATTCACCCAGCCTGCCAGAAAGCACAGCCAGTCTGGTGAGCTGATTTTTCTCTGCTGCAGTTAACTGCTTCCGGACCGCCCACCGACCGACCGCACATATACTGCAGCATAGAGCTGCACGATTCTGGCCAAAATGAGAATCACCATTTTTTTTGCTTACAATAAAAAGATCACGATTCTCGTGACGTAAATTTTTCACATTATACAAAAAAATTGGGCTAACTTTACTGTTTTTTTTTTTTTTTAAAGTAATTTTTTCCAAAAAAAATTGCATTCAAAAGACCGCAGTGTGACAGAAAATATTGCAACAACCACCATTTTATTCTCTAGGGTCTCTACTAACAAAAAATATATAAAAATATATGTTTGGGGGTTCTAAGTTAATTTTCTAGCAAAAAAAAAAAAGATTTTAACCACTTGCTTACTGGGCACTTAAACCCCCCCTCCTATCCAGACGAATTTTCAGCTTTCAGCGCTGACGCACTTTGAATGACAATTGCGCGGACATACAACACTGTACCCAAATGAAATTTTTATAATTTTTTTTCCCCACAAATAGAGCTTTCTTTTGGTGGTATTTGATCACCTTTGCGGTTTTTATTTTTTGTTAAAAAAATGTAAAAAGACAGAATTAAAAAAAAAAAATTATATTATAAAATTTTGCAAAAGGTAATTTTTCTCCTTCATTGATGTACACTGATGAGGCGGCACTGATGGGCACCGATGGGTGACAGTGATGGGTGGCAATAATGGGCACTGATCGGTTACACTGATAGGCAGCACTACTAGGTGGCACTGATTGGCACCACTGGTGGGCACTGATAGGTGGCACTTATAGGCATTAATTGGTGGCACTCATGATCATTGATGGGTGGCACTGTCAGGTGGCACTTGAAGGGGGTACTGGTGGCACATATGAGGCAGAGTTGCCTCTTCCTCTTCAGAACCGATGTCCCTTGCTGATAAGCCGGTGATCGGCTTTTTTCTCTCTTCGCGCTGTCAGCGTGAGGAGAAAGAAAGAACGATCAAAGAGCTTTTGTTTTGATCATGTGATCAGCTGTCATTGGCTGACAGCTGATCACATGGTAAGGGGCCGGGATCGGCCCCATACTCGGATCAGTGATCACCCGAGTCTCAGTGACTCGATGATCACAGCGCGCTCCGCGCACGCCCTGCAGGGAGCGTACACAGGGGAGGCCATCATATGACGGCCTCCCGGAAATTCAGGTCTGCGCTGTAGCTGTCATCTGGCTATAGTGCGGATGTCAAGTGGTTAACTTGAAACTAGAGCTGCACAATTAATCTTCAAGAATCGTTATCGCGATCTTGACCAAAGTGTTTCACAGTTCTTTCTATGCAAAGAATTCTCTCTGCTCTTCTGAAGACACAGCCTTCAAAAGAAAGGAAGGAAAGAAACGGGCAGTCTGCCAAGAATCACAACATTCTTTATCAGTTGAACTTAAGTATAAACATTGTAACAATTTGTTAATGGAATAGACTTTGTGTGTAAGTGAAAAGTTTAACCACTTAAACACTAAGGCCCCTTTCACACTGGAGTGGTTTTCAGGCGGTATTGCGCTAAAAATACCGCCTGAAAACCGCCCCTAAACAGCCGCCGCTGTTTGTTCAGTGTGAAAGCCCGAGGGCTTTCACACTGAAGCGGTGCGCAGGCAGGGCGGTGAAAAAAGTCCTGCAAACCGCTTTTTAGGAGCGGTGTATTCACCGCTCCTTCCCCGCTCCTGCCCATTGAAATCAATGGGACAGCGCGGCTATACCGCGGCATACCTCGCTGTACGAGGGATTTTAACCCTTTTTCGGCCGCCAGTGGGGGGTAAAACCGCACCGCTAGCGACCGAATACCGCTGCAAGAACGACGGTACAGCAGCGCTTAAAATAGCGCTGTTGTACCGCCGACGCCCCCACCGCCCCAGTGTGAAAGGGGCCTAAACCTTTTTCGGACATTTGTTGGTTTCAAGTTAAAATAATTTTTTTTGGCTAGAAAATTACTTAGAACCCTCAAACATTATATATATTTTTTTTTTGTAGACACCCTAGAGAATAAAATGGTGGCTGTTGCAATATTTTATGTCACACTGTATTTGCGCAGCGGTCTTTCAAATGCAATTTAAAAAAATAATAAATTGCTTTAATGAATTAAAAAAAAACAAAAACATTAAAGTTAACCCATTTTTTTTTTTTTTTTTTTTTTTTGTATAATGTGAAAGATTTTACATTGTGAGAATCGTGATCTTTTTATGCTAAGCAAAAAAATTGTGATTGTCATTTTGGCCAGAATCGTGCAGCTCTTCTTGAAACCAACAAATGCCAGAAAAAGGTTTAGTGTTCAAGTCGGTTAAACTTTCCTCATTTACACAGAAGTCTATTCCATTGACAAATTGTTACAATGTTAATACTTAGTTCAACTGATAAAGAATGTTGTGATTCTTGGCAGACTGCCCGTTTTTTTTTTTGTTGTTTTTTTTCCCTTCCTTTCTTTTGAAGGCTGAGGCTTCAGAAGAGCAGAGAGAACTCTTTGCATAGCAAGAATCGTGAAACACTTTAGTCAAGATCGCAACGGGGAAAAAAAAACGCGATAACGGTTCTTGACGATTAATCGTGCAGCTCTACTGCAGCATGGAGGCCCGGCTTGTTCTTTTCTTCCGGGGAGCGTGCACGTGCCGCCGGAGACCCGCTCCCACTGTGATTGGACACAGTGGGAGCCAATCGGCGGGTCTGGCGGCTACGATGGCCACTGGGACCCGCCGATTGTTCCGAGGAGAGGCAGAACGGCGCTCTGCCTATGTAAACAAGGCAGACCGCTGTTCTGCCAGAGAGGAAAATGGAGATCTTAAGTTTCTGCTAAGCAATAACATGGATCTCCTGTTTTCCTCCAGTGTCGGCATTCCCCCCACAGTTAGAAAGCACTCCCTAGGAGCAAGCTTAACCCTTTGATCACCCCCTGGTGTTAACCCCTTCCCTGCTAGTGTCATTTATACAGTGACAGTGCATTTATTTAGCAGTGATCACTGTATTAGTGTCACTGGTCCCCAAAAAGTCTCTCTAGTACAAAACATAAAAAAAAAATAAAAAGTCGAAAAATCTATCCCGTAGTTTGTAGACGCGATAACTTTTGCACAAACAAATCAATCTACACTTATTGGGATTTTTTTTTTTTTTTTATCAAAATTGTGTAGCAGAATACATATTGGCCTAAATTGATAAAGAAATTAGATCTTTTACATTTTTTTTTTTTATTGGGTATGTTTTATAGCAAAAAGTAAAAAATATATTTCTCTTTTCAAAATTGTCGCTCTTTTTTTGTCTATAGCGCATAAAGAAAGCTCTATTTGTGGGGGGAAAAAAACAACATAAACTTTTGTTTGGGTACATTGTCAGTCAAAGTAACGCAGTGCTGTATCGCAAAAAATGGCCTGGTCATTAAAGAGGCACTGCAGTCTGCTCACATAATTTGTAATAAAAACATCTTTGCCATTCTGAAGCTTCCCTCCAACCACTTTGCATATTATTTTATATATACTGTGATTCTGTACTTGCCAAATATGCTGCAGAAATCTCCCTCCGCTGAGTCTGGCTGCAACTATTTTAACTGTGGGCAGCTGAAGCTGCTGCCTGTTCACTTCCTGGATTTACACAGACACACTGGAGGCACACCTCCAGATTTGCAGCTCTCATTGGCCCTCTTATGACTCATCCCCCCTCCCTTACTGGCAAACTCTCAGGAGAGTGAGAGAGAGAGCTGTGTGTGATGTCATAAGTCTAGGATAATGACCAGACAAGAAACAGGAAGTGGGCTGTATAAGGGTTTTACTGGCAGAAAATAATATTTTACTATCCAAAGTTAAAACAACAAGGGCAGAGGATTTAACCACTTAAGGACTGAGCCTCTTTCTGAGATTTGTTGTTTACAAGTTAAACAGGTTTTTCTGCTAAAAAATTACTTGGAACCCCCAAACATTATACATTTTTTTTCCCCTAACACCCTAGAGAATAAAATGGTGGTCGTTGCAATACTTTGTCACACCGTATTTGCGCAGCGGTCTTACAAGCGCACTTTTTTGGGAAAAAAAATACACTTTTTTGAATTAAAAAATTAGACAACAGTAAAGTTGACCCAATTTTTTTTAATACTGTCAAAGATAATGTTACACCGAGTAAATTGATACTCAACATGTCACACTTCAAAATTGCGCCCGCTCGTGGAATGACGACAAACTTTTACCCTTAATCTCCATAGGCGACGTTTAAAAAATTCTACAGGTTGCATGTTTTGAGTTAGAGGAGGTCTAGGGCTAGAATTATTGCTCTCGCTCTACCGATCGCAGCGATACCTCACATGTGCGGTTTGAACACCATTATCATATGCGGGCGCTACTCGCGTATGTGTTCGCTTCTGCATGCGAGCTCAGCAGGACGGGACGCGTTTAAAAAACATTTTTTCTTCTTATTTATTTTACCTTTTATTTTTTATTTTTACACTGTTTTTAAAAATAAAAATAAAAATTTGTCACTTCACTGTCACTGTAAACATCACTTGTAATAGAAAAAAGCATGACAGGTCCTCTTAAATATGAGATCTGTGGTCAAAAAGACCTCGGATCTCATATTTAGACTAAAATGCAATAAAAAAAAAAAAAAATTTTTGTCATTTTAAAAAAACTATTTTAAAAAAATGGCCCTTTAAGAGCTGTGGGCGTAAGTGATGTTTTGACATCGCTTCCACCCAGCAATTGTATGGAGGTGGGTGGAGGCCATCTTCCCCTCACTCGTCTCCATGCCCAGCAAGTGACCGGACACGATCGCCTCCGCCGCAGCCGACGGCTCCAGTAAGCGGCGGAGGGCACTGGATCGGGGGGGGGGGGCCCTCTCCCGCCACCGATTAAAAGTGATCTTGCGGCGAATCTGTCGCAGAGACCACTTCTAACTTGTAGCGGACCGCCCGTTGAAGAAGGGGATACCGGGGTTATGGCAGCTAGCTGCCGCCATAGTAATGATATCCTCCAAACAGCCGACGTAAAACTGCGGCGGGCAGTCCGTAAGTGGTTAAAAGTTGAAAAAATTACTGAAGTTCCGCTTTAAGGGGGTAAAACCTTCCGTGGTTAAAGAAAACTGGTCACTTCCTTGCTCCCAGCCTGTGATTAGACAGCAAGAGAGCACCAGCAGATTAATGGGGCCATCGCTTAACTCCCTCCTCCTGCCGGCATGTTCTCTGTCAGCACATGTGAATGCAGCACAGCAGATTGGTCCCAAGTACCCCGCAAAGTACCCGGCTCTCTGGGTGGTACTGTGCAGAGTATTACAAGAAAAGTAAAAAATTTTGGACCAGTTGCATTTAAAATTGACATACCCGCATTAAGTGGTGTTTTTAGTCATTTCTTGGGAGTTTTGCTTTAGGTATGTGTTAAACAAAGACATGTTTGGAGTTTTTAATATTCGGTTTAGTCCCAGAAGTGTAACATTTTACACATATAGGCTGCCTTGTGTTTTTTTTTTTTTTTTTTTTTTTTTGTGGCTTTTTACATGTTTTTTATGTCTACCATGTCTGCCAAACTTGGATAAAATAATGAGAACTACAGAAGCTACTTAGAAATATTAAAAACTTTGTGTAGATGGAGTGCGAGTCTGATTAACATGTTTCCTTGTCTTTATGAACATCCAGGTATGCGGCCTCAAACAGTCAATGGTCCAATGCACCCCCGCCCTCTCATCGCTCTGCTGGATGGAAGGGACTGCACAGTGGAGATGCCAATACTCAAAGATCTTGCTACTGTAGCTTTCTGTGATGCCCAGTCCACACAAGAGATCCATGAAAAGGTAATTTATTTATTTGAGGATGCACAGACATGTGGTATGTATAATTTTTGACTTGTATAAAAGTGTAGCCTGGGCTCTATTGACTTTTGTGACCCCCTATAGTGACCAGTGCCTAGGGCAGCAGGAGATAGAGGATGGCCGTCACAACAGTGGAACATTCACAATCTATAGTAAATAAATATAGTATATTAGTTGCATAGTACAGGACATGGGCTTAATATTCATAGACCCTGGGTTATAGACTTGTACCTTCAGGCGATTGGACACTGGCAAAAAGGACACGTCCTCGGTTTTTTGCTAATGTCCCAGGGTGATGAACCTCTTCTCCCTTGTGGAGAAATCACTCTTGGCTTAAAGCGGAGTTCCACCCAAAAATGGAACTTCCGCTTTAAGGGAAGGTGACCCCCTGACATAGCACATTTGGCATGTCATTTTTTTTTTGGGGGGGGGGGGGGATATCATCCTCCTTTTTTTTTGAGGGTTCCAGCTCCCACTTCCTCCCGGGGCTCCGCGGCGCCGGAAGGGAGATCACCTCTCCCCCCCTCCCTCTTGGCAGAAATCCACCAAAAGTCCATGAAATTAGTGCAGGAAAAGTTGTGCTGTGTTTCCTTCCAATCTTTAACCACACATTCCCTGTGCACATGAGGACCTTCCCCGTTTAGGAAAAAACTAACCGAAGCTTAAAGGGGTTGTAAACCCTCAAGGTTTTTCCCCTAATACATTCTATGCATTGAAATGAAAAACCTCCTGTGATGCAGCTTTACCCCCTTTTACTTACCTGAACCCGGTCTTCCCAGGGACGAGCACACCAGCTCCAGCCGGTGTCTCAGGTCCTGATTGGATAGACTGATAGCAGAGCAGCCATTGGCTACCGCTGCTGTCAATCACATCCAATGACGAGGTAGCAGGGAGGGTGGGGCCGAGTCCTGCTGCCTGTGTCAATAGGCGCAGCAGCAGAACGCGGGAACACGCCCGCATTAATTCCCCCAAGGGAGAGCGGCTCTCCAACGGGGCATTCGATAACAGGAGGAGCCAGGAGCGCCACTGAGGAACCCCAGAAGAGGAGGATCGGGGCCATTCTGTGCAAAACCAACTGCACAGAAGAGGTAATTATGACATTTTTTGTTTTTTTTGTTTTTTATGAACCTTTTAGATCCTTTTAATGCCACACATTCTCATGACTAGCATAATTCACTTAGTGTAAACTATAGACCAAAATCCTGGAACTCATTAAGACTGGGTTATTCCTCCATCCGACTCACATCTCCCCACATATTGTATGGAAAATAGAAGAAGCAATCTCCAATGGTACAGTAACCAGATCCACAAGAATTTATTTATAAAAAAAAAAGCCACTCACAAGTTACAAGTCAATAATTACGCTCATCCATAAAACATAGTGGCATCAGGCACTCCTAAGCCGCCGTGGTCTCCCAATGTCTCATCACCTCCGGAAAAATCGGGCACCTCCACCTCAGCGCATCTGGTTCCAACTCTGATGTTACTTCTGGTCATCGTGTTTTATGGATGAGCGTGATTGATTGTAACTTGTGAGTGGCTTTTTTTATAAACAAATTCTTGTGGATCTGGTTACTGTACCATTGCTTCTTCTGTTTTCCATACAATATGTGGGGAGATGTGAGTCGGATGGAGGAATAACCCAGTGTTTCTACTTTGTTTCTTGTTTTTTTCCATACAACATGTGGGGATACAGTGGGGGGGGGGGGGGTATAGAAAACAATCGCCCCCCTTTAAAATAATCACATTTTGTTGCTTTGCCGCCTGAAATGAAGACAAGCACAGTTTTTGTTTATCCAGCTGTATTTACTCACTGCAACATATAACATCCAAGTGAAAGATAGAACACCAACATGTCAGAAAAAAATAAAGAAGTTCAAAAACAGAATCATTGAGTTGAAAAAGGATCACCCCCTTGTCAGTCTTTTTTGTTGAACCACCTTTTGCTTTAATTCCAGCCTTTAGTCTGTTGGGATTTGTCTCTACTAACTTTGCACATCTAGACTTTGCAATATTTGCCCACGCTTCTTTGCAGAACTCCTCAAGTTCAGTTCAATTTGATAGTGACCGTTTGTGGACTGCAGTCTTTAAGTCATTCCACAGATTTTCAATGGGGTTTTAAGTCTAGGCTGACCAGACCGTGCAAGGACATTCACCTTTTCCTCCTTCAACCACTGTGTGGTCATTTTTGCTGTGTGCTTTGGGTCATTGTCATGTTGGAAGGTAAACCACCTTCCTATAGAAAACCGGGCAGCAGATTTTGCTCAAGAATTTATCAGTATTTTGCCCTATCCATTATTCCTTCTATCTGATAAGTGCTCCAGTCCCTGCTACAGAGAAACACCCCCATAACAGGATATTGCCACCTCCATGCTTTACTGTAGGAATTGTGTTATTTGGATGGTGAGCTGTGTTGCATTTCCGCCAGACCTATCGTTTGGTTTTGAGGCCAGATATTTCAGTTTTAGTCTCCTTTGACCATAACGCCTGTTTCCATGTGGCCTCAGAACCTTCAAGGAGTGTTTTGAGGAGTGTGTTTTTTTTTTTTTTTTTTTTTTCTTGCAACCCTCCCATACAAACCACATATGTGGAGAATTTGTGATATTGCTGTCACATGCACACAATGATCACTCTTTGTCATAAATTCCTGCAACTGCTTCAGAGTTGCTGTAGGCCTCTCTTGGTAGCCTCTCTGACCAGTTTCCTTCTGGCTCTTTCATTCAATTTGGAGCGACGTTCTGATCCAGGGAGGGTCTGCTTTGTACCAAATACCTTCCGCTTCCTAATAATAGACTTCACTGTGCTTCTAGTCATTGATAAAGCTTTTGAAATTATTTTGTATGCATCTCCTGACTTGTGCCTGTCCACAAATTTATCCCGAAGATCTTTGGATGGTGCCTGGTGATAGTTGATTGTTTGCTTCAGTTCCACTACCAGGGACTGAAATGCTCCAGGAAAGCTTTTTTTCATGCTGAGCTAATCAAAATGACCACAGCTGATCACAGTTGAATGTCAAATGGCTTTGTGTGCCACTGAGAAGGTGATTAGCTACATCTGGTTGAGTTTTTAAAGTCATTTTTAGGAGGGGGGTGATCCTTTTTTCAACCCAGTGATTCTGTTTTTGAATTTTCTGACATGTTGGTGTTATACCTTTCACTTGGATGTTATAAGTTGCACTGAGTAAATACAGCTGGATAAAACAAAAACTGCGTCTTAATTTCAGGCCGCAAAGCAACAAAATGTGGTGATTTTAAAAGGGGGTGATTCTTTTCTATACCCACTGTATGTGAGTCGGATGGAGGAATAACCCAGCGTTAAAGAGTTCCAGGATTTTGGTGTATTGTTTACACAAAACAAATTATGCTAGTAATGAGAAGTGTTACTAATTCCACAACAGTAAAATCAGTCTGTATATGCAATAAAGCATGATTGTTATACTCACTGTGGCACCTAAGGGGTTAATTCTGCGCATTGTGTAAAAAGGCTGTTTGATCCTGTCTCCTCTGATCATCTCCTTCTGACTCCAATATATTTCCTGATATTTACAGAGCCAGGGGACAGGCTGCACATGCTCAGTTTGGTGTGTATTGATAGAGCGTTATTTTTTTTTTTTCTTCTTGGGAGAGTGCACCAGCACAGGGCCAATCAGCACTGTCCAGCTAGTGGGTCAAGGGTCCTGCATTCTCATAGGATAATCCTGGGAGAATGAAAACTCCCCCTACAAGCTTTAACCAGACACTCGTAGAAGTCACAAGACTGCTATATACTGCTGATGAAAAAGGGGTATTTGGCAGTTTATTCTTACTAAAATAATTGGATTCCCATGTTATGTGTAATGTGGGAGACCAGATATAGTGAATGCAGGCTCCTGGGTTTAGTAACACTTTAAGCTCTGGTGAGTTTTTTCCTAATGGGTGAGGGCCCCTCACGTGCAGAGGTGGTGTGTGGTGAAAGATTGGAAGGAAATGCAGCACAACCTTTACTGCACTAATTTTATGGACTTTTTCGTGGTTTTTGATTATATTGTTTATGCACTTGTGATTTTTTTTTTTTTAAGGATGTAAAAGGTTCACAGCGCCACTTTTTGAAATTGGGGCAAACCACTTTGATTTCTAATAAAGTCCTTTTTTTGTGAGTTTTTTTGCACGGTTGCAGCAGTGAATGAGTTTTTTTTTTTTTCTAAATATATATACTTAGTTGCAATACTACATTGGCATTTTTTCACTTATTTTATATTTGTGTTTTACACATTTATTAGTTTGTGAATTGACACTCTATAGCGCAGAGTTTCTTTGCATAATGAAGTTTATTACTTTAACTTTGGATTCTTCAATCAGCCTTTTACGGTTTTCCAATACAATACAAACTGTGCATCCAGACTGGTGCAACCTCAGTTAAATCTTGGGATGTACCTGGACCCTGCACCATGGGGATGGCCTGTGATGTTTCGAGCACTGGATCCTGCATGGGTACTCTCCTCGGTATTTGGTGCACCGCATATAGTTAGCTACTCGGAGCTATACAGGTCCAGGGCCCAAGGTCCATCCCTATGAACCTGAAACCCTGACGACCCCTTCAGAAGTATGCCCACTGTGATGGGTGAAGCCTGGACTCTATAAAGGGAACAAGGACATGGACAGGCAAGACAGGGTCGCCCTCTATTTGTTACTATTGTTTTAGTCACTTAGCAAGTTAGGCCCCTTACACACGATCGGACCGTTCAGGTCCGCCTGTCAGTTTTGACGGTGGACCTGAACGGGCACTCCATGTTAGCCTATGGAGCGACAGATGTCAGCGGAGACATGTCCGCTGACATCTGACCCGGTCCGATCCGCTGAAAGACGGATGGTCCTACGTCCGGATCCGTCGCTATCGGATTGGGTGAGGTCTGATGAGAACGGACATGGTGTCCGTTTTCATCTGATCCCTCCATAGGCAGTAGCGGCCCCTGACAAGCCCTTCCCCGCTCAATGAGCAGAGAGGGACCTGTCATCCGCCCGCTCAGCGGAGATCAATGGAGAGATCTCCCGCTGAGCCAGCAGACCGAGGCGGACTCCGTGGAAGCGGAGTCCGCCTCGTGTGAATGAGGCCTAAGAAAAAAATATCTCCATTACTTGCTTTACCCTATTTGTATCCCAAAAAGTTTGTGTTAAGACATTAAAACTTATCAGGAAACCGGGAATATGTTTGGTATTTATTCACTTATACAGTGCAAACTTTTCAAACTTGGCACTAAAATTCCACCCCACAGAGCTTGGTCTCAGGTGGATGACCAGCTGTTGCATTACATGGCAGGTTGCACACTTTACTGCCACACCTAGAGCTCTTTATAAGGTACTCAGGTGCTTCCCCCCACCCATTTGTTAAGAGGATTTTGTTACAGGTAGTCACTGCCTGGTTGCTGCATACTTGTGAGTACCCCACAGGTAGCAATAGTGGGGTAGCAGCAAGAAGGTGTGAATGAGGGAGAAGGTAATGATCTGCTTCAATTTTAGCATGGACCATGGCCTGCGTAATCCTGTGCTTGGTCTCCACTATTCTCAGGGTGGCAGACTTCCATGACTTCTCTATTGCTTGTTTCGCAACGATGGTTACTCGTAATAACAATTTAAATTGAGTCAAGGTGAGGGCCGATAGGTGGGTATTTAGAAGTGCAAGTTGAGGATCAGGAGCATCTGGTATTGAAAATGGCGTAGCAATAATTTTGGAATATATCTATACAGAATTGGTGCACTATTGGCTGCAACTCTGTACCTAAGCCTCCGCAGCCTCAGAAACAAGCTGCTGAGTAGTTGGGGACAAATTTAGAAATTCTGGTGGGTACCAGGTACAAGCAAGTCAAAGCATTGTAGTTTGGCTCCATGGCAACATAGATTGTGACGGACCCGTACTCCTGAGGAGTATGTCCGCCGTATTAGCTTCCCTTGCCCGGGACCAGCATGATCCAAGATTCCTCAGCTCACCCATTCACTTGTCGAGCCACCAGTGTAGGGTAAATAAAAGCATAAGACTTTATTGAAGCACAGACACAAGTATATATCTCTGGAAGAAATTCCCCCTCCTTGTTGGCATAGAGACATAGGGCAGGGTAAACTTTACATCCAACCACATGAGGCACATGTACATTCAAACATTTCAATACATCTTCTAAACAAAAACTGGGCACAGAGCCAACAACTAGTGGTACTGAAACATTTAACCTTTCAACAACTACTTAAAACAGTAACTGAGTGAGGAGACCACTTCTTTCATGGAGAGAACCATTAAAGGAGCGTCTCCTCTCCTATGACTTGGGCATGCGTGCCTGCACACCGTTCAAGTGTCCACCGTGAGCCAAGAGTGATTGGTACTTAAGAGCAATAGCAGGGTTGAGACAGACCTGAAGCAGACATCTCAAGTCTCCCAGAAGGTGCGGGAGACTCCCGCATTTCTGCAGCGGCTCTCGCACACCAGCAAGCGCCTCCCGATCTCCCAGGAATGATTGGTGTGGCGGGAATCAGCTGTGATCACCGATCTCCTTTGTATAGCTTTTTAGCTGACAGCCGCTTCTCCTTCTCTCCCTCCCGCGGCTCTCAGCTAAAAAGCTATACAGGGAGATCGCTGATCACAGCTGTCCCTACAGCCACACCGGTCACCCCCTGCTGCTCTGTGTGCACCTCCCCCAGCCCCCTCCATGTCCTTCTCTGCCCCCATTCTCCTCCGACCCCCTCCATATCCTTCTCCGCCCCCGTTCTCCAGCCCCCCCTCATGTCCTTCTCCACCCGCGTTCTCCTCCATCCGCACCCCCCTTGTTCTCCGGTCCCTCGCAGCCGGCTCCCATCCTCTCCCGCCGGCTGCAGGGGGAACTAGTTAATGGACACAGCGAGCAACATCGCTCCGGTGTCCTGTGATAAATGAGGAGAGTAACCTGTGTTTATGAATGGACAACACCTCTGTCCTCCTGTTCATTCTTCTTTAGTGCCAAGAAAGAGACTGGGGAATGTGTGTCCTCAGTCCCTTTGTCTCAAAGGGGAGATGTCAGGGGTCTGTTAAGACCCCTGACATCTCACCAAAGCCCCCCAAAAAATATTTTAAAAAAATTCTAAAAAAAATGAAAGTGTAAAAAATAAAAATAAAAAACTGACACCACTCTCCCCTGCCCTACCAACACTGTCCACTGCCCCAACCCCCTCCCCCCAAAAAGCATTGTGGAAAAACAAATAAAAACAAATTAAATTGTAAGAAAAATCAATTATTAAAAATAAAAAAAAACTGACACAGTTTACATACCACCCACCCCACCCCCTTCCCCAGAAACACTGTAAAAAATATTGAAAAAGTGATTTTAAATAATATTTTGCCGCGCTCCCGTGGCGAGTTCATGTCCATGATGGGCGGATTTATGGGCACTTGGGGGGCAGAATATCACTAAAGTTTTATTTTTTTTTTTAAGCACTGGCCATCTAATTCCGCCCCAAAGTGCCCATAAATCCACCCACAAGAAATGTAGAAATCCGCCTATCAGTTTTGCAGCACTGGCCATGTAATTCCGCCTCCAAGTGCCCATAAAGCCGCCCACATGGACATGAACTCGGCACGGGAGCGCGGAGCACAATCTGACAGAGAAAAAAAAAATTCTGCCGTCTCGCCGCGACAGCTGATGGTGAAATCAGCTGTTGTGATGTTGCGTGCGGCGCATGCGCCTTCAGCCCGGGCACTTCGATGGGGGCTATTCTCGACAGAACAGGTGGGCGGGGCCATGGGCGGATCCTCCCTCAGCTCTGCTCTCCTGTGTTGTGCGTGCTGGGCTGCAGCAGCGGAGGGGGGGGATCAGAGAGAAAGCTCCCAGCCGCTGCCACCCACCCTGGATCGGCCCTGCATGCGAGCCATTTGTAACCGTTCCGCGGGCCGGTACTTTGAGACCCCTGTTTTAGACAGTTTAATTCCTAGATAGCAGAAGTGGCTCTGTGCCCAGGGGAAGGGGAACATAGCCTGCAACTGGGATACCTCTGATTCAGGTAAAGATACATTGAGAGCTTGTGATTTCTGTGGATTTATTGTTCAGTTATTTTGGCAAAGCTATCTAGAATTTGCATATTTCTGTATAGAAAATAGTGGGGATATCAAGAAGAGAAGTACATCGTCCACAAAAAGACAGTTTGTGATGCTATTCCCCTAGTTCTATGCCTTTAACATTTGGGTCAGAGCATATTAATTGGGTAGTGGCTCGGTTGTCAGGGCGAATAGAAGAAGGGAAATAGGGCAACTTTGACTAGTTTCTCTATTGAAAATAAATGGGTCAGATCTGTAGTCTAAAAATTTCAGGTATGCCCTTGGGTTGTTGTATAGTGGGTGCAAGAAGTGGGTGCCAAAACCCCAACAGCACCAAACATACTGTATGCATGGCCAGGATACTGTGTTGAATGCTTTCCTGATATCCAAGGAGAAAAGGCAAGAATAAATATGTTGGAAGTGTACTGCACTGAGTAACCAGGTCACTTTACGAATAATGTCACTCGCTTGACATAAAGATATGAACCCCACTAGGTCCTTGTGAATCAGGGATCGAGTTATTGGATTAAGTCGGCTGGCAATATATAGTTCGACCAGGTAGTGGCATCAGATTTTGGCTTGGAAAGCGCAGTCATAATCGCTGCAAGTGTTTCAGCCTGCAAAGATTGTTGTTCTAAGAGGGAATTAAAGGTGTTGATCAACAGTGGAACCAGTAATGTGAAGTTTTTTGTAGTATGTCACTGATGGACCGTCAGGGCCAGGGCGCTTATTCAGTCTAGATTAATGGTGCGATGGACTTCTTTAGGAGTGATAGGTTATTCAGGAGGGTCTCGCTGTGTCATGGAAAAGCTTGGTAGTTTAGGTTGAGCAAAAAGTTTGTCTGCTTGTGGTTGTGAGACATCCCCTCAGCTGAGCACAGTCGTGACAGATGTCTGCGGAATCCATGGAGCACTTTGAGGGTGTTGCTTGTGTTAACCTTATTTAAGAGCTTAAGCCGAATAGGTCTATGGGTATCTTTTAAGCTTCCTAAGGACCAAGGCCAAGAAGGCATTGGGTTTGTTTGTCTTAATGTTGTATTTATGCTTGGATCTACAAACTAGTTTTTGGCAGGTTCTGTCAGGAACTGGTCTAATTCTAGTTGGGCTTTACCTAAAGGGTTTTTTAGCCAACGATGGGTCCCATTGGAATGCAGGATTGAAAGTCCGTATCTAGCTTTTTATGAAGAAGACAACATTCTTTTTCCAGCTGGGCGGCCAACTGTATGCATGAGTTGCGTATTATGGATTTATATGCCTCCCACAGAGTAACCGTCAGGTGTGGTATTATGGATAAGATCATCTTTAATGGCTATTTAAATATCTGTGCAGTGGCAGGGTGAGCTAGAAGGAAATCACTTATGCAGCAAGTTTTGGCTGAGGCATTGGGTAATAAAGAGGACAGGGACGTAATGACAGCACAATGGTCTGTCTAAGTCAGCAATTTAAAGGAGGAACATGAAAGTATAGGGACAGATCCCACTGACATTAAAATATGGTTAGCTCCTACAAAAGGAGTTATGTGGGTTGGAGTTAAGTGTATTTAGGATGAGCAGGATGAATTTCTCTCCATGATCAATTAGTGAATGTTGTTGTAAAATAGCCTGAAATTGGGGTTTTAGAGGGCTAGTATGGGCTGTAAGGGGGGGTGGTCTAGAAATGGGTATAAGACCCGATTAGATTGAAACTGTTTGAGTTTCAACAACCTGGAGTAAAGGTGAGAAGGGGGTTGGGTTCTTATTGGGTGCATAGTAGGAGACCACTGTGACTTCAGAGTCTTGCAAATGACCTGTTGGGATCAGATATTGGCCTTCTGGGCCCTGAAGTTCTGTTAAGGGAGTGAAAGGGGTTCTTTGGTGAAAGGCAATAAGTACGTGACTGTGTTTTGTCCATGTGGAGGTTGGATAAATTTGTGTATAATGGGGGCTAGAAAATGTTGTTCTGGTTTGGGATGCATAATGGGGTTTCCTGAAGGCACACTACATCAGACTACGTTTTAAGGGCCGCTAATGTATTCCAGGCTTTGGCACTCTTGTGCCCTTTACACACGATCGGACATTCTGACAACAAAATTTTCCGACGGATGTTGGCTCAAACTTGTCTTGCATACACACGGTCACACCAAGTTGGTGTGAAATTCTGAACGTCAAGAACGTGGTGACGTACAACGCGTACGACGAGCCGAGAAAAATTATGTTCAATAGCCAGTGCTGCTCTTCTGCTTTATTCTGAGCATGCGTGGCACTTTGTGCGTCGGAATTATCTACACACGATCAGAATTTACGCAAATGGATTTTGTTGTCGGAAAATTTTAGATCCAGCTCTCAAACTTTGTGTGTCGGAAATTCCGATGGAAAAAGTCCGATGGAGCCTACACACGGTCGGACTTTCCGACGACCAGCTCCAATCGCACATTTTCCGCCAGAAAGTCCGACCGTGTGTACAGGGCATTATTGGGAAAATGTAATCCTTTGATGTTAAGTGTCAACATATTAAATGGTGCCATATTGAAATAAAATTGCAATGCTCAGGTGGCGATTAGGAAGAGATCAGGATATGGGGGCCTCTGGGAAAGGAGACAGAGTGGTGACGGAGGAGGTTGGGAGAAAGGGGGGGGTGCAGATATGATAAAAAAAATCATTCAAATCAAGATTAGTCATTAAAACATCTATTTGACGGATGTTCTAATTCAGGATATCTGGAAAGAGAATCTTACTTTTTCCAAAAAAAAGAAAAAAAGAAAAAAAAAGATCTAGTTGTGGATGCAGAGACTATCCCCTGGGAGATCAGACAAAGGCAATTGGTAAGAACAAACATAAACCATACAAGATACCTGGCCGATCACACCAATCGGGCAACTGAAGCTTAATCAGAGAAAAGTGGGTTTAGTAGAAGAACATATGAGGTGGCTCTAAGATCCCTGATTTTGGATCTTCACGAGAGAAGAAAAATCTCCTTGGTAGGAGAGTGGTATGAGGCTCCAGTTGTCTGTTGACTGGGACACGTTTAGTACATGCATGTCAAGGGTAAATCAAATGGGAGCCTAAACTTCTGCACATAAAGATACCGGAAGGAAGAGGCCTAACGATTAATAATTAAATAATCCGATAACAAACTAGAACATTAACCAGCTATAGTTAAGTGACGCAACATACAGCGGAAGGGCTCTAGAGTTTCTGTTGATTGTGCCTGAAGAGAATGCTAGTTATCGATCCATACTTCAGCTTGGAATGGGCCCATGGTAAAGAGGACTTTTAGAGCCTTTTGCCCTGCAAAAGGGTCAAATAAAGAATATAGTGTCTGTTTAGAAATATGATTTGACCTATTTGCAGAAAACATGTGGCTGAATACATAAGTACGAACAAGAGCTATGGAGTAAAAGCAGGTAAGGCAGTAAGCATTCATAGAATCAAAAGGTCTACAAAGAGAGTCTCATCATTTTTAAAACTTAGCTGCAGAAACTCAGCCCAAGGCAAAGTAGGGTCCGAGGAGGAGGTGGCAAGACGTCAGTCTGTCTGGGCAAACTGGACGGTAGGTGGGGAAGCAAGAGACAAGAACTGTCGGGGGCTGAATCTCCAGAGGTCGGGTGAAGGCTTTCCAGGATGTTTTGTACTTCCTCAGGGGTATGACATGTATAATGGGTCCCCTGGTGGGAAAAATGAATAACAAATGGGAAACCCCATCTGTGGTGTGTCAAGACTTGTATCTGGGGTTTCATGGTCCTGCATTTGGTTATGGTCAAGGGGGCCAGGTCCTGAACGGTTGGTAAGTGTAGCCTTGAAAAGTGAGCAAATCCTTCCTCCAGGTAGCAGTGAGCTTGAGCAGTTAATCATTTGTTCTGTAGATGTGCAGTCTAGCTTTTATGTCCCTGGGGGGCCATCTGGCTGGTGACGCGAGAGAGCCCAATGCACACGGTCTCGCTTGAGCCTTTTAATAGGGATCGAGGTTACCAGTTCCTGAAACAGGGCTGTGTCTGTGGATTTAAGATCTAGCATGGGATGTACGGGGGTGTTTGAAAGTGTAAAGGTGCGCTGATTCTAATATAAAGTGTGGGAAAGCCCACAGTGGTATAAAATATAATGCACAATAATTTTACCCAATGGGAACACAATGGTTAAATTAGAAACAGGTGTGTGGTCTGGACTGACCTGTAACACATGTGGAAATTCAAAATATCTTAAGACTGTATGTGCATAATCAGAAAATAAGCAATGCAATTCAAACACAACGTGTATATGATCTGAAAAGGGCAAATTCAGCAGAGTGAATGGGAAGAATTGAAAACTCCTCCAATTGACTTGTGAGTCCCAAATCAAACAGATGCCGATCCCAAGGTGTGTGGACACTTTAGTATGAGGATGACACCACCGTGCTCAAAAGTAATAAAAAATTGGCTGCTTACCAGACCCACATAGGTCACAAGCGAGTGTGTGCTGATCCACAGCTTAGGGATGCCTTCCTCTGTCTGCCAAATCTCAGAGATTCACAATGGACAACAGCTTCCAGCAGACCCGGGTGGATGAGTAAGCATGGACGCTCATCTGCAGCTGATAAAATGGATTCCTCTGTATCTTCCTCAGAGGGCTCAAGTGGATCCCCAGATTAACAGCTCATGATGGATAATGGAAAAAATGGAGGAAGACTATTAGTGCATTATCTTTTAATAAAAAAATCTATTTATTTTAAAAGGCACTTAAAAAAGTTGCTGCAGTTTTTTTTTTTTTTTTGGCATGGCCGCCTGCAGTGCGGACCGCGCTCTCCGACATTACAATTGTCTTCCTATGACGCGTTTCCTCTAAGGAGGCGGCCGTGCCAAAAAAACAAAACAAGTTTTTGCTGTAACAATTTTTAAGTTTTTAAAAATAAATTGAATTTTTTTATCCAAAGGTAATGCACCATTAGTCGTCTTCCAATTTTCTCTCCCCTGCAGGAGATCTTTTGGTAAAAACAGATCTATCCAAGTTCTTCAAGCCATTGCTCCCATTCCTCAAAGGAGTTCTTCGATTTTTCTTTGTCCCATTTCTAGTCGCGAAACCCCTAGACCAGCCTCTCTCGACCTTTTACCACGAAGGAACCCTTAAAAACAACTTTTCAGTCTCAGGGAACCCCCTGCTATCAATGACTAAATATACAACCCCCAGTACATTAGGGTGATGTCACTGAGAAGAATGCTCCCTATATTGGTGGCCATTGGGAAGAATTCCTGTTACAAATATTGATGAAGATTAATGGTGTCAGTGGGAACTTCGCTGATAGGCAGATGTTGCTTGTTGCTCAAGGAACCCCTAGCAACCTCTGGAGGAACCCTGGTGTTCCACAGAACCCTGGCTGAGAAAGGCTGCCTTACAACTTTTCCCTTACCTGAATGAACAGCTTTTTTACTTATTCTTTTTGCTTTTCCGTTTTTTCTTTTTTTATTGACCTTTTTAAGTAAGTGTTTGTTTTGGGTTTTTTTCAATTTCAGTTTGAACACCCAGGTGGCTTTTGTTTTTTATGAAGCATATACTTCTATTGTTGAACCATATTTGGATATTACCTGAACCATAGATTAGAGATTACCTACCAAGTTTGGGGTGCCCCCCCCCCGCTCATTCCAAGCAGTACTGATAGTCTTAAATGTTCTGTATCGGTACTGTTTAGACTGAGAAGGGAACACCTCAAAAGCTTGGTTTAAAAATATAACTGTTCATGCAAATTTAAAAAAAAAGTATCACAAACAGCTAATTTTATTTCACGCTAATACGACTGCAAACACCTCAAGCACAATAACTACAATAATAGTATTTTTTTTTCCTGTTGATCTGCCATCCCTTCCCATTCTATTTGAACATTTTGGATTAACCCAGCAGTACATTGGGTTGTGCAAAAAATGCTAAAATGAGTCACAACACTTTGTAGCTCGTTTAGCATGAAGCCAAGTCCTTTTTTGCTGCAGGCTGTTGATTTGTGGACAGAAATTGATAACGCATAGATGTCAGTCAGGTGGCTTCCCATCAATGGGGGGTGTGACAAACAGACCTGGCCCTTGCAACCCCCCCCATCCCCCCCCCCTCATGTGCACGGCGATCGATCGCTCACAGAGGTGATCCTCTTGCACTAAAGCCCGCCCCCCCAGTGATTAGTGGCCTTGCTTTATTCTGCGGTAGAGGTGTCGAGAGGAGGATGAGGTGGGGGTGCACTGCTGAATCCAGGGTAGGCTGCTGCTGGGGCTGCTGCTTCTCCTCCCGGCTCTAATCACGTGCTTAAAAAAAGAACCCCATAGAAATCCATGAGTCCGGCGCCCTGCATGTACATTGGGGGGGGCGGTGCCCCTAATGGATGGGCCGCCACTGCTTCCTGTAGTAGTTACATAGTTAAATAGTAGGTGAGGTTGAAAAAAGACACAAGTCCATCAAGTCCAACCTATGTGTGTGATTATATGTCAGTATTACATTGTATATCCCTATATGTTTTGGTCGTTCAGGTGTTTATCTAATAGTTCCTTGAAACGGTCGATGCTCCCCGCTGAGGCCACCGCCTGTGGAAGAGAATTCCACATCCTTGCCGCTCTTACAGTAAAGAACCCTCTACGTAGTTTAAGATTAAACCCCTTTTCTTCTAATTTTAATGAGTGGCCACGTGTCTTGTTAAACTCCTGTAGCAATAACTCACGGTGGAGCTGCTGGTTTAAGCGGGTCTGTTACCTTCACTCTGCTTCCCTCTGTTTCACCGGCAGCGGGTCTAGGGGTTCCATTGAGTTTACTGCTGGACGACACACACGCACCAACACTGGAGTACGTTTTCAATGCTTTATTAAACAAACGACTTAGGAAATAGCAGGAAAGAGGTGGAAAGGAAACTTACAGAAGAAACTCAAATATTTTATGGTAGGGTTCTCTTGACAAATGTCCTGGTAGAATTCAGATACTATTTGAAATGCGCTCCCCTCATGGGACACACTTCTTGCTCGTCTGGATAGGCCTCTCTCACCGGTCTAGCAGCCAGTACGAATCAAAGTCTCTGCCACAGACTTGTTTGGGAATAAAATCCATACGATCCTTTGCCACAGGATGTATAGATTTTGTTTGCAGTGAAATGTCAGTCACAGTGCTTGAACCTTTAAGCCGAGCCGGCAACACTATGCTGTATAGTTACTTTCGGATACGTCCTCCAACCGAGTTACCAGGCCCCTCTATAGACCAGCACGCCGCGTGATCTCTCAAAGACGGGTCCTCCCCTGGGATCTCTTCGGTTGTCCAGCTTCGTCACACAGAACCGACAGCTCAGGACCATTCCTCGGCCGCGGTGCTAGGCCCCAGACAAGCCTCTGGACCCACCCCTGTGCCGCAGCATCGTGGGCCTCCCGAACAGAGGACCACGAGGTAGCTCCTTAACGCATACCTGTCGGCCAGGAGGGCCAGCAGGTGGCTGTAAAACGAACCCCAAAAAATGGCGTCTGTCCCATAAATACCCTCGCCCAGAATGCAACTCTGAGGACCACCTCCACCGAGCTTGTCTCCGGGACAGAGGAGCATCCATACGCTTCGACGCGTTGCCTTTCCAACACTGACCAGTGATAACAGCGACACCCACCGATCAGTCTAGAAACACACACAACGTCAGCCAAGCTGGAACAGAGGCAAACTTAACCTTCCTAACGCACAATTTACTAAATTTACCTAACATGCGGTAGATTGCAAATCTACCAGCGCTACACTCCCTTCCGCAAAAACTTTTTATCCCTATTGTGGGGTCACCAGTACGGTATTTGAAATCCTATCCCCTCTCAAGCGTCTCTTCTCCAGAGAGAATAAATTCAGTGCTCGCAACCTTTCCTCATAACTAAGATCCTCCAGACCCTTTATTAGCTTTGTTGCCCTTCTTTGTACTCGCTCCATTTCCAGTACATCCCTCCTGTACATTCTGGTTTTCATGTTCATGATCCTATAAATATACGGAACCAGTATGAATGGGTGTAATGTGTATCTAGGATGGTATTATCTGTTAAAACAACCTCACAGCCAGTGTGCTTCAGATGAAAGGCTTACAAGCCAAGCATGAAGATGTCTTTAGTAGACTAGTTGGAACTCTAAGCATCAGTAGTAAGATAGTAGAAATGCTGTACATGGGCCTGATTTTGGATGGCTTAGTATGGGCAGGAGTAAAACCTTTTTTTTTTCTCTCGGATGTTTGTGATGGCATCTCCTCTGTTTATTTTTTAGGTCCTGAATGAGGCAGTGGGAGCCATGATGTATCACACTATAACGCTAACACGTGAAGATCTAGAAAAGTTCAAGTCTCTGCGAGTTATAGTGCGGATAGGCAGCGGATTCGACAACATTGACATCAAGGCTGCCGGAGACATGGGTATGTGACCGCAATGCAAATGATGAGACAATCGCACTTCTAGGCTTATTCTCGAAGAGTGCAGGACAATAATGTGCAGAATTCAGTACAGGCAGTCCCCGATTTACATCCATCCGACCTACATATAACTTCTAAACGGAGGGGGACAACCGGAAGTGGGAGGAAATCTACCCCTAGGAAGGGAAATTCACTTCTGTAACAGTTATGGGAAAAAGGTACCTCCACTGAAGCTTTATCACCAATCCTTATTTCTACGACAACCCAAAATTTTTCAAATACAATTTTATTGTCACAGGGACAGAAAGTGAGGGGACGTCTTCCGAACAGGGGCACAGACAGCAAAACAAAAATTACAGGGGTGTTAACCCTTTTCTATGCTATCTACCAAAACCCTAATAGTTTTTTGGCTGGAGTTGCACTTAAAAAAAAATGTGCATGTTCCAACTTCCATATGAATTCAACTTGAGAACAAACCTACAGAACCTTTCTTGTTTGTAACCTGGGGACTGCCTGTAACCTGTTTTTTTTTTTTTTTTTTTTTTTTTTTTTTTTTTTTACCCATTGGGGGAGATTTACTAAAACTGGAGAGTG
>JBBDGP010003886.1:152500-310729 GCA_037952835.1 Lithobates septentrionalis
ATGACACAACGGTGTCGGCGGAGTTGAACACAGCCACCCTCTTTTCAAATTGTGACAGCGGGTGTGGGCTGGGGGGGGAGATCCCTAACCTGCTTTCATGGGGGGAGGGGGGTTGAATGGGGGGGGAGAACATATAACATGTTCCCAAAGGTGAACTTATTCTTTAGGCCCGAAGACTGTATGGGGGAGATTTTATCATTGTGTTCAAAGCAGCTCAAAATGAGCGCTGCACCCATTTCAAAACATGGACCTGACCACTACTGCACATGTGTTATGTGAAAAACTAAAACTATTACCCACACAATGGTGTATTGCACTTAATTGCACTAAATAATCCAGTGCTGACACAGTGGTTACAAATGCATGTACAGTGAGGTAAAAAAGTACTTGATCCTCTGCTGATTTTGTACGTTTGCCCACTGACAAAGAAATGATCAGTCTATAATTTTAATGGTCGGTTTTTTTTAACAGTGAGAGACAGAATAACAAAAAAAAATCCAGAAAAATGCATTTCAAAAAAGTTATGAATTGATTTGCATTTTAATGAGTGAAATAAGTATTTGACCTCTTCGCAAAACATGACTTGGTACTTAGTGGCAAAACCCTTGTTGGCAATCAGAGGTCAGACGTTTCTTGTAGTTGGCCACCGTGTTTGCACACATCTCAGGAGGGATTTTGTCCCACTCCTCTTTGCAGAACGTCTCCAAGTCATTTAAGATTTTGAGGCTGACGTTTGGTAACTCGAACCTTCAGCTCTCTCCACATATTTTCTATGGGATCAAGGTCTGGAGACTGGCTAGACCACTCCGGGACCTTAATATGCTTCTTCTTGAGCCACTCCTTTGTTGCCTTGGCCGTGTGTCATTGTCATGCTGGAATACTCATCCTCGACCCATTTTCAATGCCCTGGCTGAGGGAAGGAGGTGCTCACCCAAGATTTGATGGTACATGATTTGAAGGTCCATTGTCCTTTTGATGCAGTAAAGTTATTCCGTCCCCTTAGCAGAAAAACACCCACAAAGCATAATGTTTCCACCTCCATGTTTGACGGTGGGGATGAAGTTCTTGGGGTCATAGGCAGCATTCCTCCTCCTCCAAACACGGCGGGTTGAGTTGATGCCAAATGGCTTGAATTTGGTCTCGTATGACCACAACACTTTCACCCAATTCTCCTCTGAATCATTCAGATGTTCATTAGCAAACTTCAGACGGGCCTATACACATGTACTTTCTTGAGCAGGGGGACCTTGCGGGCGATGCAGGATTTCAGTCCTTGGTGGCATAGTGTTACCAATTGTTTTCTTGGTGACTATGGTCCCAGCAGTCTTGAGATCATTGACAAGATTCTCCCGTGTAGTTCTGGGCTGATTCCTCACCGTTTACATGATCATCAAAACTCCACAAGGAGATATCTTGCATGGAGCCCCAAACCGAGGGAGATTGACAGTTGTTTTCTTTCTTCCATTTGCGAATAATCAAACCAACAGTTGTCACCCTCTCATCAAGCTGCTTGGTGATGGTCTTGTAGCCCATTCCAGCCTTGTGTAGGTCTACAATCTTGTCCCTGACATCCTTGGACAGCTCTTTGGTCTTGGCCATGGTGGAGAGATTGGAATCTGATTGACTGATTGCTTCTTTGGACAGGTGTCTTTTTATACAGGTAGCAAGCTGAGATTAGGAGCACTTCTTTTAGGAGAGTGCTCCTAATCTCAGCTTGTTACCTGTATAGAAGACACCTGAGAGCCAGAAATGTTGCTGATTGATAGGGGATCAAAAACTTATTTCACTCATTAAAATGCAAATCAATTTAAAACTTTTTTTGAAATGTGTTTTTCTGGATACTTTTGTTGTTCTGTCTCTCTCTTAAAATAAACCTACCATTAAATTTATAGACTGATCATTTCTTTGTCAGTGGGCAAACATGCAAAATCATCAGGGGTCCCCTCATTGTAACAGAGGATGGCATCATCATTAACAACCACTTTAACAATGCACATCATAACGTGCATTAAATATATTGTGAAGGACCAGCTCAAAATCAGCAGGGGATCGAATACTTTTTACCCTCACTGTAAATTCTACTGTAGATACGTTTCTTAAAGTGGTTGTAAACCCCAGTCATATATCTGTAGTGTTTACTTATCTCTCTCCAAAGCTCTAAGTGTCGTGTCTCTCTGGTGCTTCATTCCTCTGTTATCAGCATGAGAAGTTTTCCAACACATGAGCTAAAAATTTTGTGTCAGGGAGGGAGATGGAACACGGAGCTTGTCTATTCAGATCACAGCTCTGCATGTTCCTTAGTTCCTCTGCCTATGTGGGGGAGGGGGGTGTCCCTTTCCTCCAATCGGTTCTCACACTGTGTAAATCAATCCTGTTTTTATCTTCACTTTTGAAGAGATGTAGAGAGGGGGAAGACTGCAGATATACATGTAATGCTTATGTAGGGAGATTTGTTTCATCTCTGTGTCCTCTGAGGCTCTTCACTTCACTGGGTATATGTGAGGGTTTACATCCACTTTAAATAAGAGACAGCCTGATTGTATCAGGTAGCTTCTGATTCTTGATAAAAGCCCCTTCATAGGCTTTATGGCATTGTATTTGATTTGATCTTTTATTGTTCCCCTGACGTCTACATTGATTAGGTGCTGTTCATGTAGTGTCATCCACAGCTATTGATTTAGCAGGGTTCCAAACCTGCTCTAACTTATCTCCTGGATGATCAATGGTTCCACTATGCCATATACATCCTATGTGCATGGATGATAGAAAATGATAGGAGAGCAATATTGGCATTAGATATGTGAAAATGATCAAAAAAGTTCATAAAGTCAAGTTCTGGGCAATTTTTGTGTTCAAATTAACTTTTATATTGTTAAATGGAAAGTGTTTGAGAGGTTTTTTAAATTTTTTTTTTTAGGAATAGTGTCTTGAAACTCCTATATACATTGCAGTAATGCTTCATAAAGGTTTCGGTGAACTCCACTTCTGTTTTTGTCCTGCCCAGAGCAGACAAGTTGTGTTCAGAGATGTTTTTTACGTAGGAGTTGACAACTTGAATAATGTGTCTGTCTTTTTAGGAGTGGCTGTGTGCAACATCCCATCAGCGGCTGTTGAAGAGACGGCTGATTCTACAATCTGTCACATCCTTAATCTTTACCGGAGGAACACGTGGCTGTACCAGACATTGCGGGATGGGACACGGGTACACAGTGTGGAGCAGATAAGGGAGGTAGCGTCTGGAGCAGCCCGGGTGCGCGGAGAGACTCTCGGCTTAATAGGATTTGGTAAGTGCTATGCTGGAGAGCTGGCTAAAATGGGCCTTGGAATTAAATTCCATAACAACTAATCGGGCATTAACCTGCCCTGAAATAATGGAGGTTAAAAGAGAATATTGTTGGAAGCTGTCAGGCAGCACAAGTCAGTTCTTATTTTGAACGCGTAGCTGTCCCATTTATTTCAATTGTTTCAGTAAATAAAATATTTCCCTTGGGGTAGTTACTGCAGCAGTGGGCAGTAATTACACAGCAGAAATTCCATTTAAATATGAATGTTGATGATTTCAACCCAGTCTATCTGCAATGTGGCTCGAATTTTCAATTTGGAAACCTAAGTGTCCGGCACCAGCTCCACCTGGTCAAGAGTTTCTCTTTTTTTTTTTTTTATTTATTTATTTTGTTATTGTCTAGACCCATGTGATAAGAGCCTAAACTGTTCTTTACCAGAAGAAATGTAAAGATCAATGGAGTTGCAGTGGAGTATGAACTCGGTATCTTGCTAGTGTTTTTAGGATCAGATCATGGTTTCATCCAATTCTTTAAAAAAATTTGCTTTAAAAAAATGTTCTTCAAACCTAGACTGGGAGAGGTGTTGCAGTTTCTAAAACATGGGATCAGATTTACATTCCACATTCTTGAAGTGGATTCATGCGCGACATAACATTTTGCCAATTAAAGTTACTTGTCATTGGAATAGGATGTCTAGGTGTTGTCTAGCACAGCATTTCTCAGCCAGGGTTCCATGGAACCCTAGGATTTCTTCAGAGACTGCTAGGTGTTCCTTTGAGCAGTGGCGGATCGATCTCCTGTGAAAAAAACAACAAAGAAAAATTCTTGGCTCACTAGCCAGCCTGCAACAAACCGAATTGTCCTGTCTAATAGTCCACCTTAAAACCAAGAGGTTTAGTTTGGACATAATTGTAAATATATGCCTAAGCTGCAGGGTCACTTCATGGTAGTGTACTGCAGTCCTAACTCTATACCAGGCTTTCTCAACCTTTTAACCCTCGAGGAACCCTTACTAAAACCAATTTATCAAGGGTCAATAGAACAATGCCCCTTATACTGGTGGTCAATAGAAAGAATGTTCCCCTAAAATGGTGCTCAGAATGCCACCCTTAAAGACAGCTAAAAATATATTTTGTCATGCTGCTGGCTTTGCTAAGTGATGCTGAACCTTGAACTCTGTAGGCACCATCAAAAAAGGTGGTTCATCAGCCACAGCTCAAGGAACCCCTAGCAACCTCTGGAGGAACCCTGGATGAGAATGGCTGCTCTATACAGTTGGAGTGCATATATAATAATGGATAGATTAAGGGCAAGTATGCCTGGAGGGAGCCCACCCCTCCTTGTCTCCCTATGCTGCCCTGCCGGACAATACCACAATCGTCCCGATCCCAGTGTCAGACACACCATCTTGGACACCTTTCCATCCATCATAGCATAGAGCAGCAGCCCTGAAGAAGGGGGAGTCTTTGTTCCCCCGAAACACGTTGGTTTTATCATGCTCTACTATTTCCAATAAAAACGACCATTCACCTTTTATTTACTTTTGATTGGATACTGGGCGCTCCCTTTAGCTATCCTCACAAGTTTTCCGGAAGCAACCTTGAGGCCGTACCCAGAGGTAGCAGCCCAAGCCCTGAAAAGGGGGCCCACCGCCACCTTTCTGTCAAGTTGGGCTGTATTCACCGGGAGCGAACTTCCCCAATATGCCCCCACCCTCACTCACCCACAGACCCTCAACCGAGCAAGTCAGTCCAGCGCAGTCTTCCACTTCTAAGAGCACCCCTCCTTAAAGGTATGGGAATGCACTGGACACCCACCAATAGCACAATGGTAGCGAAGGTATCCAGTGCGTCCCCTCGGGGTCTGCACAGATGCTCCAGGCTGACCAGTGGCAATGAGAGATTCAGGTGAGCTGAAAATCCTGCTGCTGGTACCTGTAACAATGTCTTCCCACTTCACCCTCCATACCGCCTCACCTACCCCCTATACCGCTTCACCGACCCCTCATACCACCTCACCTTCTCTCTAGGTACAGCGCCTCACCCCATCCCTTCCTAATCACTGCACCTACCTGTCACCCACCTAACCCCCCCAGTTACAGCAACTCCCACCCACCTCCCGCTTATTCCACCCATCTCCCACCCACCTAAACCTTCCTCCCCAGTCAAAGCACTGTACGCATGCCTTATTCTGCCCTGCTTGTAACACGCATTCCCTATGTGGTTGGTATCTTTTTTTTTTTTTTTTTTTTCATTTGTTACTAAAATGGTATCCCTGCTTAACCACAACTATTCTCAAAAATGTAACCCCCCCCCCCCCCACTTACCACTGACCCATAAAATCTGCCTCACTACAGACCCCTGAACTCTGCATCTCTTACTACTGACCCCTGAACTCCGTGTCCATTTAAGACACGACCAATATTCAGCACAAAGAGAACCACACCCAATATTTGCCGTGGGCGCTGGGCGCGCCCACACTTTTTTTTCACAGCCAGGAGACTTTTTTTTATAAATTTTGCACACTGGCCCACTGCTTTCAGAAAACACCCCCATAGCCAACCTTACTGAGCAATGCAAGAGGCACGATCTTGTGTGGCTCTTGCAGTTTGAGAGCTGAACCCCACCCCCAGGAAAAAGCATTATCTACGGCCCTGCTCTGCCAGCTTCCTAACAGTCCGCTGGCTTCACCACACAGTCTGCCGATGTTCCCCACACACTGCGCCAATGTTCCGCATACCGCTGCAGGATTAAATAATGTTAGCTGGAGACAAAGCCGTCGCCTGCAAACTTCAGCAAATCCATGAAGGGGTATCCATATCCAGCCAGTGAGGTGCTGTGCAAGCCGCTCTGCGCGCAACATCACTTCCAGCTCCCCAGTCAGTCTCCACACAGAGCTAACGTTGGTGAGGAGGTGAGTAACCATTCCTGCACAGGATGCATTTGCCAATTTATGTTAAGAAATGTATCGGGACCTGGACTGCAAATCGTTTGCCTTTTTAATATAATGGTATCATCACCCTGGGGGTGCAAGTAGCTAATCTTGCCTAGGACACAAAATAGTCTAGCATTGGCCCTGTTGATCTCCTGCCTCCACTTACTACCAGTGTAAGGGGGCACTTCTCCACTGACCATTAATGTAAGGGGGCATTTCTCTACTGACAGCCAATGTAGACCAGCACTTCTCTATAGATTGTCAATGTAAGGAGGCATTTCTCCACTGACCACCAATGTAAGGGGGCATTTCTCCACTGACCACCAATGTAAGGGGGCACTTCTCTACTGACAGCCAATGTAAGGGGGCATTTCTCCACTGACAACCAATGTAAGGGGGCACTTTTCCACTGACCACCAATGTAAGGGGGCATTTCTCCACTGACTACCAATGTAAGGGGGCACTTTTCCACTGACCACCAATGTAAGGGGGCATTTCTCCACTGACTAATGTAAGGGGGCACTTTTCCACTGACCACCAATGTAATGGGGCTTTTTTCCACTGATCACCAATGCAAGGGGGCACTTCTCTACTGACAGCCAATGTAGTCTGGCACTCCTCTATAGATTATCAGTGTAAGGTGGCACTTCTCCACTAACCATCAATGTACGGGGTGCTTCAACACAGACAACAAACATAATGGGGCGCATCCCTACTAACTGCCAATGTGGGGAGCACTTCACTGACTGCCAGTGTAATGGGACACTCCCCATCTGATAACCAATGTAAGGAAGCATTTCTCCACTGACCACCAGTGTGTGGGGGCACTTCACCATTGACCGCCAGTGTAAAGGGAAACGTCATTACTGACCTCCAATGCACTTATCAAGTGTCCATCGATGCAGAGGACACTACAATGATTATTACTGTAAATAAAATTGTGGTATAAGGTGAAGAAGTTAAAAAGTGCTCCATACTGGGGTCAAACACTCTAGGTATTCCTTCTTTCCTATCCCATTTATTTTACTTAAAACATTTTACAACTTACTGGGAGTAGTAGAGATATTCATTTTATGTTGAGGTTTTCTTAGACCAGAAAAGTATTTCGAGAGGAAAGAACGGCTCGTCTAGTGATTCAGTAGGCAAATTCGATGCATGCTTTGTGAGATTTCCACTGCAGCTCTCAATGTTTTCTAATAATGTCTACTACACATAAGGAGCTTTTCATCACTTGCAGTGCTGCTGTCATTTACAATCAGCTTCTTTCTTCTAATCTTTAACCCCCTGTACTCAGCAAATTACATCACACTGGTAATACACTGATTGCAACTGGCTTAACTCTCCAAGATCGCGTGTAGTTACTTGGCATTAAGCCTACAGCCAGAGCCAGCTATACCATTTATTCTGTCATTGTCAGGCTGCAATGTTGTATTTTTGCTTTTACAGCTGCCTGAATAATAGTATACTGGTATCTCGTATCCGCTCTGTAAAGTGTCTTCGGTGGATAGTCGGATAATGTTTGTAAAATAAAAACCTTTTATTAAATGGCCATTTTGGTTTAAAAGCAAATTTAAAGAATGTATTGTATTTGCTAGGTTTAGGCGGTGTTAAATTAAAACTATAGGCAAAACCTTTTTTTTTTTCTCATTTTGGATAGAGTAAGAGAGGGTTATAACCCCTGTCAGTTGTTTGCCATTTGTGTCCCACTGGGGAGATTTCCTTTCACTTCCTGTCCCATAGCCAAAACAGGAAGAGAGGAAATTCCTGCAAGTTCACCAGACACCAGAACTAGTGTTCATATTGGAAGCGTTCCCCTCTATTACTTACCTGGGGACAAGTCAAAATTTGGGAGTTTCTTTTACTTTCAATGCTAATGGTAAACGGGACAAATGGAGAGAGTGAATCGCCCTTACTGGGACACAGACCGCAACTGACCTAGCAGAGTTCTAATTCATCTCTACTCTGTCCAAACCCCCCCCCCCCCCCCCCAAGAAAAAGTTTTGCCTTTAGTTATAAATGTTACATAGTACATAGTTACATAGTTGGTAAGGTTGGAAAAAGACCCAAGTCCATCCAGTCCTACCTGTGTGTGCTTTGTTTTATATTACATTGTATATCCCTGTATGTTGTGGTGCCGCTCTAATAGTTTTTTGAAATTATCGATGCCCCCCACTGCAACCACTGCTTGTGGAAGAGAATTCCACATTCTTACCGCTCTTACAGTAAAGAGAACCCTTTACACAGTTTAAGGTTAAAGCGCTTCTCTTCTAATTTTAGTGAATGGCCGTGTGTCTTTTTTAAAATTCTCTTGCACGGAAGAGTTTTTTATCCCTATTGTGGGGTCACCAGTACGGTATTTGTATATTGAAATCCTATTCCCTCTCAAGCGTCTCTTCTCCAGAGAGAATAAGTTCAGTGCTTGTAATCTTTCCCCATAGCAGAGATCCTCCAGTCTCTTTATTAGCTTCATTGCCCTTCTCTGGACTCGCTCCGTTTCCAGCACATCCCTTCTGGTGCCCAGAACTGGACGGCATACTCCAGGTGAGGCCGGACCAGAGTCTTGTAGAGCGGGAGAATAATAATTTTTATCTCTGGAGTTAGTCCCCTTTTTAATGCATGCCAGTATTCTGTTGGTTTGCTTGCAGGAGCTTGGCATTGCATGTCATTGCTGAGGCTATCATCTCCTAGGACCCCCAAGTCCTTTTTCATCCTAGATTCCCCCAGAGGTTCTCCCCCCAGTGTATAGATTGCATTCATATTTTTAGCACCCAAATGCATTATCTTGCATTTTTCAACATTAAACCTCATTTGCCATGTAGTTGCCCACCCCATTATTTTGTTCAGATCTTCTTGCAAAGTTTTCCACATCCTGCGGAGAAGTTATTGCCCTGCTTAGCTTAGTATTGTCCGCAAATACAGAGATTGAACTCTTTATCCCTCCCTCCCTCCAGGTAATTTATGAATAAATTAAATAGGATTGGTTCCAGGACAGAACCCTGGGGGACCCCACTACCCACCCCTGACCATTCCGAGTACTCCCCATTTATCACCACCCTCTGCACTCTGCCCCATGGCCAGTTTTCAATGTAATTTCTGAATATCATTAATGCATTTTATATGCACCAAACTGGCCAAAGGTGTGTGTGTGTGTGTGTGTGTGTGTGTGTGTGTGTGTGTGTCCAAGACTCTCAGGCCATCCTTGATGGTTGGAGTAGCTGAAACATGTATTGCCATAGAATCTGTGCAGCTCCGTCTATGTTTAAGGCAGAAATGTGAGTTGCCTGAAAGAATACCTGAACCACGGAAGTGGTTTCCAAAACAAGAAGGCAAAGCACTAGCCACTAGTATTGCCTGTGGTCTGCCTGAAGCTGGTCTTTCCCATTACTACCTACGACGCCTCGTTCTGCACTGTGTCTCTGTGTGGAGGCAGCCATCTTGGTAGAGAAAACCTACACAATAGGGCGCAAATGCCTAGCGCATTACCACCAAAACCATCAGAGAAGCTCTGAGGAAGGCAGGGGGTCTGTCCCCCGAAACGCATAAGCTTTTCTACCGTGTAGCAATAGTCACCAGCTGGAGCGTCTTACATGACGAGCTTGATTTTCTTTTTTACTTTGTGAGTATAACACTGTCGTGTGTTATCAATAAATGGTTTTGGTGGTAACGCACTAGGCGTTTGCACCCTTTTGTGTATGTTTTTGCAGTGTTTGGAGGACCGCCCAGTCTGAGGAGAGCTGTATCGCTGAAACCACTGCCTGCCGTATTCCTGGTTTTTGGGGAAGTCCTGGGAATGAGTGCTGGGTGGTGTTTTTTTTGGTGTATCTTGGTAGAGAAGCAGAACACTGCTTTCTCATGTCAGAGCTTCCCCGTGTTGTAAACTGAGGATTAGTGTGGAGTAAGAAGATGCAACAGGTGGAGGAAGCACAGATTCACAGAATGAAGAAGCAGGGAGATCCTTGCACTGCAGGTCCTCTCGGGAATAGCTTTCTGTGCAGAAAGGAGAAGATGGAGCCACACAATAGTGACATCTCCAAGTATCATGAGACCAGCAAGTCAGTCTGTGTCCTCCAGTTGCAAAACTCAGACCTTTTAATTGAATGAACATCTCCCACTTGTTCAATGTTAGTTTGCATGCCCAAGTTTACCCTGTGGCTTTTATTTTGGATATTTTAAGTATTTTAAATCTGACCATACATTAATCGTAATTTGGCCACTCAAGCGAAGAACCGTGTGAATTTTGATCAGTGTGTGGGTGCCCCTCCTTTGACAGAAGTCGATTTTTGTGTTTTTTTTTTTTTTTTGGTTTTTTTTTTTTTCCAGAGACTTTTATTAGTCATACCAAAAAATGGCAATACATCATGGTATTACAAAGGTATCAAAGATGAAACAGAAAATATTCTAGAAGGCATCACCATCCACAGCAATCTTCCGGGGCTGAAGTGGTTAAAGTAGATGACATCGTAATAATAATTTCAACCATAAAGTTCAATAAAAGTTGATAAGTGTTTTCTTTACCAGATATGATACCCAGGCAGCTTCTCCATCTCACCGCTCATCCCATTCATTCTGGCAGTTGGCCCCGCCTCCCTCTGCCCCCATTGGCTCTCCGCAGCCCGGCATCCCCAGAAACGACATGGGGATGGCTGCGATTGATGACAGCGGACTCCCACGTCACAATGGGCTAGCGATTGGAGGCTTCGCATGGACTTGGGAGGGGTCGGATTCGGTGTGTCCCATGTGTGTGCATGGAGCAAGCAGTGGCGACGGGGGGTTACATACATAGTTACATAGTAGGTGAGGTTGAAAAAAGACACAAGTCCATCAAGTCCAACCTATGTGTGTGATTATGTGTCAGTATTTCATTACATATCCCTGTATGTTGCGGTCATTCAGATGATTGTCTAATAGTTTCTTGAAGCTATCAATGCTCCCCGCTGAGACCACCGCCTGTGGAAGGGAATTCCACATCCTTGCCGCTCTTACAGTAAAGAACCCTCTACGTAGTTTAAGGTTAAACCTCTTTTCTTCTAATTGTAATGAGTGGCCACGAGTCTTATTAAACTCTCTTCTGCGAAAAAGTTTTATCCCTATTGTGCGGTCACCAGTACAGTATTTGTAAATTGAAATCCTATCCCCTCTCAAGCGTCTCTTCTCCAGAGAGAATAAGTTCAGTGCTCGCAACCTTTCCTCATAACTAAGATCCTCCAGACCCTTTATTAGCTTTGTTGCCCTTCTTTGTACTCGCTTCATTTCCAGTACATCCCTCTTGAGGACTGGTGCCCAGAACTGGACAGCATACTCCAGGTGCGGGCGGACCAGAGTCTTGTAGAGCGGGAGAATTATCGTTTTATCTCTGGAGTTGATCCCCCTTTTAATGCCAATATTCTGTTTGCTTTAATAGCAGCAGCTTGGCATTGCATGCCATTGCTGAGCCTATCATCTACTAGGACCCCCAGGTCCTTTTCCATCCTAGATTCCCCCAGAGGTTCTCCCCCCAGTGTATAGATTGCATTCATATTTTTGCCACCCAAATGCATTATTTTGCATTTTTCTACATTGATCCTCATTTGCCATGTAGTCGCCCACCCCATTAATTTGTTCAGGTCTTTTTGCAAGGTTTCCACATCCTGCGGAGAAGTTATTGCCCTTCTTAGCGAAGTATCGTCTGCAAATATAGAGATTGAACTGTTTATCCCATCCTCCAGGTCGTTTATAAACAAATTAAATAGGATTGGTCCCAGCACAGAACCCTGGGGAACCCCACTACCCACCCCTGACCATTCTGAGTACTCCCCATTTATCACCACCCTCTGAACACGCCAGAGTTGGCCAGGCCAGGATCATATTCGCTCCATAAGACGCACAGACAGTTCCCCCCCATTTTTGAGGGGAATAAAGTGCGTCTTATAGAGCGAAAAATATGGTACACCATCTGTGTGACACAAGGCCCAAGTTGGCTTTAGACAGGAGTTCAACAATTCCCAGCAGTTCTCTGTAGTACTAACAGACAGCCCTCACCACCATATGGCAAGTGGAAAGATCAGTTCCCTGGATTTGGAATGCTTGTCCACACGCTGGCTGTCTGTCCACACCTCCACTCCATAAGCATAAATGCGTATACTCTGCTGAATTCTGCCTAAGGATAGTCAGATCTTGTTTGACTGTTCTGCTATCCTTGTATGTCCATGAGCAGAACATTCACTTTTTGCCTCCTATTGATTAATCCATGGATGACATTCCTCCTTCTATCATGGAATCTGTTCCCCTGGGTAACAAGTTCTCTTTTGAGGGACACAAGAAGACTTTCACCTTTGGGTTTTACTGCCACCTACAGGAGGACTGGATAATGGCAAACTAACCAACTGTAAGCAAACCCAGGGCAACGCCTCTTACTACCAGCATGCCTCAGTTTTTTGCTAGTGTGCTGAAAGATACATTTTTGTTCTCCAACTGTGCTGTGTTAAAGGCTAAACTCTCTTGTTTTGATGACACTTTTTTACGCCTCATTTTTTTTTTCTGTTCAGACTTAACTGTTTATCACTGCTGGCGTTTTCCCTCAGATTGAAACTATCCAGCGCGGTCATCATCACTCTGGCTTTGAGAGTACCATGCCTGGGACTGGTTGGACTGGATTTAGTCTGGTATTCACCTTCTGGCACTGGTTTCTGCATGGGATGCTTTCCAGGTTCTGGTAAAAAATTAGCAGTGGAGGACTTTCCAGGTCCAGAGCCACTGGCCCTGCCCTCAGCACTTGCCTTTTCCGTGAAAACTTCCTAAAGTTATTAGGCTGGCCAGGCCAAGCATCGGGATCTAACTCATTTGCATAGGTCGCTGGGCTCTAATAATCCCTGTTTTCCATTGGTTTTGCTGTGGAAGGGGTAAACACTGTGGAGCTCCTGCTGGGTGAAGTGTTGTGTGCTCCATGCTTTTTCCTGCCATACAACGTCAAGGAAGAATATCCTTGCTGCTGCTTCTGCTTCTGCTTGCAGTGAGCAATGTGGAACATCGATCTTCAGTCCTTTTTCTGCTGCCTACCTACAGTGACTTTGGTCAACTCCAGCCATCCAATCCTCCATTGCTACCAGCTGTCTGAGCTTTCTGAGTACTTGAGGCCTTGCCCAGAACCAATACTACTCAGAGCCTATACATTGCCTTACCACCACGTGGTTACAACATGCCTAATTCTAGACATGGAGGGGACCGTCCACTGTACCGAGGGCCCCTGGCTCACTTTCGGCTGATGGCAGGCCTTTTGACAGAGTGGTATTGTCCTTTACCTCTGTTTGGTGTGGCTGGATCAGCTCTCCTTTTGACTGAGGTATTTACCACAGTCATGCAAGACTTTATGACCCAAATGACCCAGTTATTTGCTGACTCTAATCACGGAGGCCACAGGCACATTTCGGCTTCCTCTTCAAAAAATTCCATATCTGATATACCCACATCCTAGTAGATTGAAAACCATTGATTAATCAAGTGGAGCAGATGGCTGCAGTGATCAATTTCAGCTCTGAAGCCACTTTGGCTAAAGTGCTGGATTGGGGAACCCTTGTAAAAGAAGAGTTTGACCTGTATTAGCCTTTGAGAGACAATGGGGTTGATTTACTAAAACTTGAGTGCAAAGGCTGGTGCAGCTCTGCATAGAAACCAATCGGCTTCCAGTTTTTTTTTTGTTTTTTTTTTGTCAAAGCTTAATTGAACAAGCTGAAGTTAGAAAATTTTAGTAAAGTTTTAGTAAATCCACCCCAATGTCTCTTTAGACTGGCACCTGATAACCTATCAAGGATACTACTGGTGGCAATACCCATCTTTCTCGGCAGAACGAGTCAGCAAAGTTTTCTCCTCCTCTGAATGTTAAGGCCTCATGTACGCTGCTGGTAAACGAACATTTAGGAGCAGTTTGGAGTTTTTTTTCAGCTGACCCTGAACTCTCCTCTGCTATCTTATCTGTCCATGTACACAGGGTCCTTTACAGTAGTTTCTAGGCAGTTGAGTTTAGAGGCACTTTTTTTGGAACTCAAAAAAATGCGTACAGAAGCTAAGTGTACAGGCATTTCAAGCGCCAAACGCTTCTAAACGCGGTAACTCGCATTTAGCCGCATTTCAGTTACAGGCGTTTTTAATTTTGGGCTATTTAAAATGCTTCTACACGCAAACGTGGCATGTAAACGCGGCAAAACGGTTTTGAATGTGGGTTACTATCTGTCAAGTTAAAATCGTTCAGAAGAGGTTGTAAAAACGTTCCGTGTACATGAAGCCTAAGAAACCTCCCTTTTTTGTTTCTCCTCTACCTTGACTTTGCTCATTTTCCTTCATCAACATTTATGTATGATGATAATATAAAATCATATACGTTTTACTCCATCAAATGATCAGTCGTTATTGATGTATTTACAGTGTATGTTGTCAAATTTCAGTTTTTGGGTGGAGTGGGGAAGAATTGGAAATCTATGTGGGACTTTGTCAGGGAGGTTTCCCCATTCCTTCCTATATTGCTGACAACTGTACAAAACAGGAAGTGAGGGGCAAAATCTGCAACAATAACACATGCCGAAATAAAAAATCTGCTAGCATTCTCCTACTATACTAAAGAAAAATGTTTTTTTTTAAATTTTTATTGCTGTTGGAGAATTCCCCTCACTTCCGGTCTTGTAAAATGTTCCCCATGATGAAGCTCCGGGGGAATGTAGTGAAATGTGTTGGGGGTGTGGCCTGGTCGGAGTCCAGGCTGAGGTTGCCACTCCATTCATCTCTGTAGGACGCCATAGATGTCAGCCTGGGCAGGAAGTAAGGAGAAGTCTCTCTAATGGATCCCCAGACAGCAGTAATATTCTGGCCCTTTTCCACTCCATGTAATGCCAGAGAAAAGTTTTTGGCCTGACTAGAGATGTGAAGGCCTGGAAAAAAAATGTTTTTTTTCCGTTTGTTGTTGTTTTTTTTTTTTTTTTTTTTTTCCTGAGGGCTTTTTTGTTTTTTTCCAAAAAATTGTAAAAATTCGAAAAAAGAAGAGAAAATTGTGGAATATTTTATTTTAACATGATGAATAAAATATTTTAAGACAGGGTGTTCAAATATTTTCCAAATCATTTCTAAAAAAAATGTATGATATCAGATTATTCTAATTTCTGTGCACTGAGTGAGGACAAGCAAGTCCTGGGTAACAAACTGAACCCTCCAATGCAAGAACAGTATGCATTTCTTCCTTTAGGAGGTGCTGTGCTGCTTTTGTAACAAGAACCAGTCCGGTCAAACCTTACGTTTTTAGAAGTTCCTAATTGTCATCACGGACAAAAAAAGAGTAGCTGCAGAAGCAGAGAGACGGATACTGACCATTTCAGCCCAGAAAATGATTCTGATTAAATGTCCATTGAAACTTAGTCCCACTCTCTTCTTAACACTTCCCCCATCTTCAATTCTTTTTATCAGAATGGGGTTTTTATTTTAATACTGTAATACTGTGGAGGGGAAATATGAAAAATTGTTACTTTTGGTTTTGAAAATTTGTTTTGTGGAGGCTTTTTGGCTGTTCCACATAAACTAGTAAGCAGTTCAGGAGATTGTTGCTCCCTTTGTTACAAATAAATATTATAAAAAAGTAAATTCTGTTTGTGATTGTTTTTTTTTTTTTTTAATATGCTAGTTGTGATAATTTTATGCCAAGTCAAATTGTCCATAGTCATATTTTATGTTCCTAAAGTAACAGAATGACGTTCAATCTTAAAAAGACAAAAAGTGCTAATGTAGCGGTTTTTTTTCAATTTTTCCGAAAATTTCCAGTTTTTCCCAAAAAAAGGAAAAAAAACGGTTTTTTTTCCGAGCTTCAAAATTTCCGGAAATTTTACATCTCTAGGCCTGACCCACACTTTAATGAATCAGACTGCCATATTATTATGCTCATCTGGACAGAATCATAAACTCAGGTATGTCCTATAACCAACAAAATGGACTGCTCTGTGTGATTTCCAAACACATTGATTAGATGGAATGTACCTTCATGCAAAGATAAATATTATTTGGGGAATATATATATCTCTAGTCAGGCCAAAAACTTTTCTCTGGCATTACATGGAGTGGAAAAGGGCCAGAATATTACTGCTGTCTGGGGATCCATTAGAGAGACTTCTCCTTACTTCCTGCCCAGGCTGACATCTATGGTGTCCTACAGAGATGAATGGAGTGGCAACCTCAGCCTGGACTCCGACCAGGCCACACCCCCAACACATTTCACTCCATTCCCCCGGAGCTTCATCATGGGGAACATTTTTTGAAGCTTGGATATATATATAATTTTTATGGATTAGAGTTGCTTCACAAATAATAAGGTTGATTACGTGTTAAAAAAAAAAAATAAGGTTGACAATTTAGTTTATTGCTCATGGTAGGAGCACCCCGTATGGTTCACAGTTAGTTTTTGAAGAAGTCTCATCAGTTTCATCATCTGATGTTTTTGTCTCCTCGCAGGTCGTGTTGGACAGGCCGTAGCAGTGCGAGCCAAAGTGTTTGGCTTTAATATTATCTTTTATGATCCGTACCTGCAAGATGGGACAGAACGGGCTCTGGGGGTGCAGAGGGTGTACACACTACAGGACTTGCTTTACCAAAGTGACTGTGTGTCTCTGCACTGTAACCTGAATGAACATAACCATCACCTCATTAATGACTTCACGATCAAACAGGTAACTAGATTGGTTATCAACCTTTTTAGGTTGGTTATTTTCAAATGCTGTTCTTTTGTACCAGTTTTCGTATCCTAGTTCCAGTTGTGCTGTGGCATTCCTTTCTTATGCATTATTATGTGTTCTCATACAGCATGTTTGTACCAGGTAGTCGCAGAAGGCAGTAATTCTATGTGCATGCACAGGGCCGCTGTTAGAAATCACGGGGTCCTGTACAGCTTACCTGACGGGGGGGCCCCCCTTCGACCCTGCCCTTGGACCCTCCCCTGGCCCTGCCTTGAAACAAATTGCAGGTTTGTCTTCAAGTGATATTTATCTTTCTTTTGTTATCGGGTCCTCCCATTCACTTCTATGGATCGGCAGATGTAAACAGACTTGTGTCTGTTTACACCCGCCTACCTCCAATCCGATCCGCTAAAAAAAAAAAAAGAGAAGGGGATCTGTTCCCTTCCGTCTGGGTGGATCAGATTGCAGGGCGGATAAAGAAAACAAAAAGGGGTGGGGCAAGTAGGATTTTTCTGGTACTGTCACAAGACATTACCACAACTTTACTTAAAAACAATTTAGTTTTTTTTTGACATTGCAATTTAAAAATATGTACATTAAAATTGCATGGTGAGCCCTCTAAGATGGTCAATACACCTCTGAGAGGTCACTCAAACGCTAAGGATACCTCCAAGAGTCGTATGGACATCAGAATAATCACTCTCAACATGTTTTACGATTACCTGCTTCTTCAGGAAAGGAAACAAAAACAAGTGGAAGAGAGGAACTTGCACTCAGAGGCTAAGTCACGGCTAGCAATCAAAGGGGAGGCATCAGGGCCACCAATTTCGGGCGAGCATGGGAGAAAATCCAAGAGGTCCTACAGGTACTCAGTATGATGTTTCCTTCAGATAAACAATACTGAGGGAAAAGCAGATAATTATATGGCAGTGGGATAGATGGAACACAACTGAATCTTAAGATCGTGGAAAGGAGATTATCTGAAGGAAACATCATACTGAGTACCTGTAGGACCTCTTGGATTTTCTCCCATGCTCGCCCAGAAATGGTGGCCCTGATGCCTCCCCTTTTGATTGCTAGCCATGCTTGGTCGCCCTCTTCCACTTGTTTTTGTTCCTGAAGAAGCGGGTAACCGCAAAACATGTTGAGAGTGTGATTATTCTGATGTCCATACCACTCTTGGAGGTATCCTTAGGGTTTGAGTGACCTCCCATCAGAGATGTATTGACCATCCTAGAGAGCTCACCATGCATTTTTAATGTACATATTTTTAAATTGCAATGTCAAATAAAAAACAATTGTTTTTAAGTAAAGCTGTTGTAATGTCTTGTGAGGGTACCAGAAAAGTCCTACTTGCCCCACCTCTTTTTTTGTTTTCTTTATTCCAACATGATTTTGGGATGTAGGTACCTCTAGTCTTCATTACATATTCCTTCTGAGCAGTCATTTCTGCTCACAGATTGGAGGGCGGTCGGCTGTAAATTGACAGCTGGTCTGTTTTACATCCAACCGCCCATAGAGCAGAGCGGGCTGTGTCTGTGTCTGCTTTCATAATCGGAGCAGACAGGGACCTGTTATCAGCCCTGCTCCTTTCTGCTCAGTGGACAGATCCCCACGCTGAACAAGTGGATTTTGCCCTGTGTTAAAGGGCCTTATGCCAACACACAGCAGGTTAGTTATGATGTGATGACGCATAGGCAGCAGGCGCTCTATCATAGCTATGTCACAGTGTGTCACATGATGTTGGGTGCTAACCTTATTAACTTATGACCAATAAGATCAGCACCCAACAGCCATGTGACAACTATGACAGAGAACCTGCTGACTGCGTGTTATAGTTATCATTCGATATCATAAGATGTTCACCCGGGCACCCCTGTGCTGCAGCTACAAAGTTCGGCTCCTGCTACTCCCTGTTGGCCCCCTGCCGCCCCTGCCCCCACGCCTCATATAAGCCTCTCGGTCTTGGCTACTGAGGACTGAGTCTGGAGCGGAGCATCACAAGATCATTCTGCCAGGGAAGGCGGTGGGCAGTGGCAGCCAGCAACGCGCAGAGGGGCCACGGGAAAAAAAAAAAGGTCCCGCCACTGCTCTCACTTATCGCATCAACAAAGGGGCCCAGAAAATTGTAATTATATACCCATCATGTGGATTCATAGTACAGCCTCCAGGTTCTGTCCACATATATCACGTGTGCTGTATATGCATGTGTAAAGAGGCACTGTTAGAAAGATCAGTCATCTTCATGACACCAGCTGAGGAGCCATAGGATGGGGACATCATAATCGGGCACCTACAGAAATAAGATGCTCATCACTCAGGCCAGACTGATCAACAATCAATGTACTTGTGAAGTATTTCTCATATAACAGGCTATATGTGTCACAAGGTAGTTATCAGCCTGAAACCTCTAGATTGCTGAATAACTGAAAATCAGGCTTCCAGAGAAAGTGTCTGCACGGTACATAAACAGGGTAATGGCGTGTATATATGTACCCAACTGTACCGCCATTCTTCTGCTGCCTGTGTGGCGAAAGCCATATTTTATAGGGCTCATTCACACCAATGTGCTGCGGGGCCATTAACTTTGAATGGACATCAACACAACTGTTGCTTTCAGTTGAATAGGCTGACTTGGTGTTTGTTACCCTAAAAAAAAATAAAATGGATCCTGTTCTCTTAATGCATGAATAACAACACAGTGCTTGTGCTGTGTAACTTGGCCCCCCTTATCCCCTAAAATACCTGGCTGATCCTGCCTGGCTATATCCTTCCCCCCTGTAAACTGACCACTGTATATCATGGCTGCTGAGCCCTGACACCGTGGTCAGTTTACATGCCGTCACTCGCAGCCCTGCTCCCTCCTCTCTGCTCTCCTGTGTCCTCCCTCCCCCCCCCCCCTCCCTGCCTGTCGGCTCCATCCACTCCACGATCCACCCGTCCTGGTGCAATTAAATCTATAATATAAGCTTGCCATCCCCTCTGTTCTATAACACTATATGCCCCTGTGTCTGTGCTGTATAAAAATAATGCTGATTATACCGTATATCAGAGTGGCTCCCGGTGCTCACGTCACTCCTGGATCTCTCTCCTCCCCTCCTCCATGGCTGACGTCAGCGACAGTGCTCGGCCTAGCCCACTATAGCTGTCAGCCGGGCAGAGAAGAGAGCCGACGAGTCATGTGAGCGCCGGGAGCCGGTATATACGGTATACGGTGATATACGGTATAATGGGCATTTTTTTTTATACAGCACAGGGGCACATAGTGTTATATACAGTGACGGAAAAAAGTATTTGATCCCCTGCTGATTTGTACATTTGACCACTGACGAAAGAAATGATCAGTCTATAATTTTAATGGTCGGTTTATTTTAACAGTGAGAGACAGAATTACAACAAAAGTATCCAGAAAAACACATTTCAAAAAAGTTATTCATTGATTTGCATTTTAATGAGTGAAATAAGTATTTGACCCCTTCACAAATTATGACTTAGTACTTGGTGGCAAAACCCTTATTGGCAATCAGAGGTCAGACGTTTCTTGTAGTTGGCCACCAGGATTTTGTTCCACTCCTCTTTGCAGATCCTCTCCAAGTCATTAAGGTTTTGAGGCTATTTGGTATTGCGAACCTTCAGCTCCCTCCACATATTTTCTGTGGGATTAAGGTCTGGAGACTGGCTAGGTCACTCCGGGACCTTAATGTGCTTCTTTTTGAGCCACTCCTTTGTTGCCTTGGCCGTGTGTTTTGGGTCATTGTCATGATGGAATACCCATCCATGACCCATTTTCAATGCCCTGGCTGAGGGAAGGAGGTTCTCACCCAAGATTTGATGGTACATGGCCCTGTCCATCGTACCTTTGATGCAGTGAAGTTGTCCTGTTCCCTTAGCAGAAAAACACCCCCAAAGCATAATGTTTCGTCCTCGTCCTCCTCGTCCTCGTCCTCCTCCTCCTCCTCCTCCTCCTCCCTGACATCCTTGGACAGCTCTTTGGTCTTGGCCATGGTGGAGAGATTGGAGTCTGATTGCTTTTGTGGACAGGTGTCTTTCATACCGATAACAAGCTGAGATTAGGAGCACTCCCTTTAAGAGAGTGCTCCTAATCTCTGCTTGTTACCTGTATAGAAAACACCCGGGAGCCAGAAATCTTGCTGATCAATAGGGGATCAAATACTTATTTCACTCATTGAAATGCAAATCAATTATAACTTTTTTGAAATGCATTTTTCTGCATACTTTTGTTATTCTGTCTCTCACTGTTAAAATAAACCTACCATTAAAATTATAGTATGATCATTTCTTTGTCAGTGGGCAAACGTACAAAATCAGCAGGGGATCAAATACTTTTTTCCCTCACTGTAACAGAGGATGGCATCATCCTCATATAGTCTGTTAACAAACACTTTAACAATGCACATCATAACGTGCATTAAATATATTTAATATATTGTGAAGGACCAACTCATTCACAATAAATGGGCAGCTAAAGCTCTAAAATACTCAATTCAGACTCGCAGCATTTTTTTTTTTTTTTTTTAAATCCACGCACAGCAATGGTTCGCATCTGTAAATTGTGGTTAATAATGCGAGTGCCTTGGCGTGCCAATCAAAATGATCACAACCACAAGAAATGGCACCACAACGCATCATGTTGTACTTGATGTGTTTCCGTAGCTTGCAGTAAACTCGCGTGTTTTACTATGTTATCTCAGCACATTGGTGTGAATGGGCCCCAGTGCAGGATACACTTCTCGTCTGATGGCTGCCTGCTCTTTAACATTGAATCCATTTATCCTAGTTTAAGAGGTGAATATGTGATGAACAGAATAGATGCAGTCTTGTAACCGTTGATATTAGATGTCTGTATCACATGTACAGTGCCTTGAAAAAGTATTCATACCCCTTGAAATTTTCCACATTTTGTCATGTTACAATCAAAAACGTAAATGTATTTTATTGGGATTTTATATGATAGACCAACACAAAGTGGCCCATAATTGTGAAGTGGAAGGAAAATGATAAATGGTTCATTTTTTTTTTTTTTTTTTTTTTACAAATATGTGAAAAGTGTGACATGCACGCTTTTTCAGGTCACTGTATATAGTGTCTCTCCTAGAAGATTTATATATGATCTTTTTCTATCTTTCTATCGCCAGATGAGACAAGGAGCCTTCCTAGTAAACACGGGACGTGGGGGTCTGGTGGATGAAAAGTCTTTGGCTCAAGCTCTGAAGGAGGGCAGAATCAGAGGAGCTGCTTTAGATGTACACGAGTCTGAACCTTTCATGTGAGTGTGGCAAAACCAGGGAGTCACAGGATATATGTAGTTTTCTCTTGTGCCCTCCAGTGCAAATCAAGTGTTCTCTGCAAATACTGCAGCTATGATGACAAAATTTGCACCCACTAGTTCTAGGCAACCGGTGTGTTCTGCAAGGTAGGTAATTAGACGTGCAATGCACAGGTACTTCAACTGCTAGTGGTTTTTAACCACTGGGCCATACCTCCTTTTGGGTCTCCAACCAGTTGCAGAACCCCTCTCACAGTGCCTTCCAGCTTGCTTCACTAATGCCCCTTAACCTCCCACAGTACCCCCTGAAAGCCCTCAGTGCCCATAGTGCCACTCAGTTCCCTGCAATGTCCCCTAGCTTGATGCAGAGGCTCCAGCTCACCCATAGTGCTACCAACCTCATTCCGTGTCTCCCAGCACCCTCAGGGCCCTACAGTCCTCACAAAAATAAAATGAATAAAAAAACATGACAATGGGTGCCACTGCCGACCCAGGATCGGACAGTGGCCTGGCGTCAGCACTAGTGACTCCTCCCCAAAAGTATTTCCATACTTTTAATATTTAAGTAGGAACTTTTTTTTTTTTTTTTTTTTAAATATTGGTGCATGGAATGATTTGGAAGAATTGTATAGGCCCTGGTCTCTATAGGGTGGAGAACCATTGCTCTATATAGAAGTTCTGTCTGTATTTCTCAGCACAATCAGCATTCCTACACCTTGTACTTTTTCATACAGGTAAATCCTTCATTTGTTGGTCATTGGATTGTTACTAATTAAACTTCATAAAACCCTTTCCCTGCCCAAGCAATGTCTAAATGAATGCAGCTTTTACACTGCCCATCACCTAAACCAGAATCCCCAGCTGAAGTGTTAGATTGGCCTGACTTCTGATTGATTGAAGAGAGATGAGAGTCAGGAAGATGGGCATCCATTCATTATGGCAGCAGGCAGGTCCAGGTGTCATTGCCTGGCCTAGCAATACATTGCCTTACCCATGGAGCCTATTCCTGTCTCTACAACACATACATTACAGGAACCTGTACTAAGAGTAATATGGAAGCCTTCATTTTTACCTTTTTGCTTAGCTGCCATGTTTATCTAGTGGCTTTGATGGTTTTGGTGTCACTAATCCAGAACATGTTTGAAAGTCATATATGTACTGCATTTATGATCTACACCAGAGGTTTCCAAAGTACGGCCTATGGGCTCGCTAGGACGTTTCTTTATGGCCCGCAGATAGTGTCCTCAGACTCACTGCAGAGATGGGTTGGGGAACTTGCTCTGCATATTGACAGTCATTGGGGGCAGGGCCTCACCCACCGCCAGTATGCAGTGCAAGTCCTGCACCCAGCAAAGCCCGTATTATTTCAGTGCAGACCTACAGCACCCCCCAGCTCCTGTTCCGCATTCAGTGCCCTATACAGCTGTCATTTCACATACAGTGTGTCTATAACAGCGGGGCTGATGAACAGGTAAATATAAGGTGGTGTAGGGAGACTGCTGGGGAAACAAATGTGCTGGGGAGGCTCTGGTTGGGGACATGTGTGGGGGTGCTCTGGTTGGGGACATGTGTGGGGGGGCTCTGGTGGGGGACACGTGTGGAGGGGGCTCTGGTGGGGGACACGTGTGGGGGGGGGCTCTGTTGGGGGACACGTGTGGGGGGGGGGCTCTGGTGGGGGACACATGTGGGGGGGGTGGGCTCTGGTGGGGGACACGTGTGGGGGGGTGGGCTCTGGTGGGGGACACATGTGGGGCTGGGGCTCTGGTGGGGGACATGTGTGGGGGGGGCTCTGGTGGGGGACGCGTGGGGGGGGGCTCTGGTGGGGGACACGTGTGGGGGGGGATGGTGGGAGACACGTGTGGGGGGGGCTCTGGTGGGGGACACGTGTGGGGGGGCTCTGGTGGGGGACACGTGTGGGGGGGGGCTCTGGTGGGGGACACTTTTGGGGGGGGCTCTGGTGGGGGACACGTGTGGGGGGGGCTCTGGTGGGGGACACGTGTGGGAGGGGCTCTGGTGGGGGATACGTGTGGGAGGGGCTCTGGTGGGGGACACGTGTGGGAGGGGCTCTGGTGGGGGACACAAATGGGCTAGGAGGCTCCGATGAGGACACAATTGTATGGGGAGTAGTGGCTAGTTTTTCTATTTTTTGGGGGTGGTGTGTTTAGCAAACTACCACCACGCCCCTCCCCCGGTCATGGGTGGGACAACCCCCCCGGGGGTTAGTGAGTCAGTCGGGGCCTCACACTTACCCCTATCTTGCGGGCAGCGGCAGCTTCTCCACGGGCTGCTTGTTTGCCCCTTGGTTCCCTGCGTGCCTCTTTGCCCTCCTCTCCTCCGTGTGCCTCCTGCCGGCCAATCCGATTGGAACTCCTTTCGGCCAATCGGGTGATGGGACTCATGACCCGCTTCCTGAATGACCAGTAGGAGATTCAGTGTTACAATAGTGAATATTCATTCGTTATTGTAAAATAAAAATATTCATTTTTTTTTTTTTTTTTTAAGCCTATTAGAGCATCTGGCTCTAATCACGTGCTTCAACCCCCCCCCCCCCCCCTCCATCCATGCATTCAGCACCCCTTAATGTAGATCAGGGCATGGATAAGGGGCGGCCACAGGTGGGGAGGCTCTGATGAGGTCACAATTGTGTGGGGAGATTCTGATGGGGAAACGGATGTATGGGGGCGACTGATGGGAACACAGATGTAAGGCCTCATGCACATGCAATGTTTAGACTTTGGCATTTAGGTGAGGGCAAAGGATACAGGTCCACCATCCAGACCCGCTGATGGCGGCAGCCTTTTAAATTCTATTCTCTTCCAAGGCTGTGGATTCATTTATAAAGAACTTATTTTTCTTTCTTTTTTTTTTTTTTTTTTCAGCTCACAAATCTCTGTAAAATATACAATTTTTGACCCTCAAAGTGAAAAGTTTGGAGACCCCTGATCGATAGCATTGACTCAGAATTCACTGGAGTCGGGCACAGCCAGAAAGTTAGCATTTTCAGGACGCAAATACTTTTAATTTTTGACCTACAGCCTAGTTCAGTCTGAACGTATTTGATCCTGTTGGGGTCTTCAGTGAATAGTTTTTATTCATACTGTACTTGTATTTGAAAGTGTTTCTGTTGGTAAAAAAAAAAATACAGAGGAGAGTTTACTATAATGAACAGAGAATCTGGAGAAGCTGTTCATAGTAAATCAGCTTACAGTCCCAGCTTGTTCAGTTAAAGCCTAACTCCATGTTTTGGTGAACCATAGTTTGGGCCAAAAGTTGGACCTCACAAATTATTTCCTTTACTAACACATGGAGCAGCTGTCGGCGCTGTTTGAACTGAATGTAGTTTGGGGTGCCAGTAACCATCAATTGGTATCCATGCACGTCTCGCAGGGGCAGCGCATTTACATGCAGTGTGGGAAATGCGCAAGGAATGCGCCTTTCCGGCACCGTGTTCAAGTGTGAATGAGCCCCAAGAAAAATGCCCATAATGTTTGCTGCTGTAAGGAAATTGGAATGATTTAGCCCTCCTTGGTCATGCCTTGCAGATACGGTCAGGGTCCTTTGAAAGATGCTCCCAATCTGATCTGCACCCCCCATACAGCTTGGTACAGCGAGCAGGCCTCCCTGGAGATGAGAGAAGCTGCAGCCACGGAGATAAGAAGAGCAATCACAGGTAGGTGCTGGACACACTGTACTAATACATTATCATAAGCAGAGGTTCTATTTCAAGGAGTCCTCCAGAAACACCAACGCTGGTCACAGACACTAGAAGTCCACTTCCTTTAATCAGCTATGAAGTGTGAGCGTCTAATTTTCTGTATCATTTGAATGGGTTATTTCGGTTGAATGTTCCACTGCTCTTTCTTTGTCAATATAAAGGGAATTTCATAATCTAGTTGTAGGGTTGCACCAATACTCGTATCAGTACCGAGTATTTGCACAAGTATCGGTACTCGTGCAAAATGCACCAATACCTGATACTTTCAGGCTCGGTTCTTTGAGCTGTCAGTGGTCTCCCCAGTGTTGACCCTTTCATGACTAAGCCTATTTTTCACATTTGGTGTTTACAAGTTAAAATCCGTATTTTTTGCTGGAAAATTACTTGGAGCCCCCAAACACATATATAGATAGATATATGTGTTTGAGAGAGAGATATATATATATATAGAGATATATAGAGAGATATATATATATATATATATATATATATATATATATATATATATATATATAGAGAGAGAGAGATATAGAGATATATAGAGAGAGAGATATATAGAGAGATATATATATATATAGAGAGAGAGAGAGATATAGAGATATATAGAGAGAGAGATAGATATATATATATATATATATATATATATAAAAGAGAGATATAGATATATCTATAATATTTTTTTTTAGCAGAGAATCTAGAGAATAAAATGGCGATTTGTTGCAATATTTTATATCACACGGTATTTGTGCAGCGGTGTTTTAAAGGCAACTTTTTGGGAAAAGGGACACTTTCATGAATTTAAAAAAAAAAAAGACAGTAAAGTTAGCCCAATTTTTTTTGTGTAATGTGAAAGATTATGTTACGCCGAGTAAATAGATACCAAACATGTCACGCTTTAGAGTTGCATGCACTCGTGGAATGGCGACAAACTACGGTACCTAAAAATCTCCATAGGCGATGTTTTAATTTTTTTTTTTTTTACGGTTACCAGGTTAGAGTTACAGAGGAGGTCTAGTGCTAGAATTATTGCTCTCGCTCTGATGATCGCGGCGATACCTCACATGTGTGATTTGAAAACACTCTTTATATATGCGGTCACGACTTACGTATGCGTTTTTCTTTGCTGTGCGAGCTCGCGGGGACGGGGGCGCTTTAAAAAAAAAAAAAAAAAAAAAAATTATTTATTTAATTTATTTTTATATTAATAAATTGTGTTTAAAAAAAAAAAAAATTGATCACTTTTATTGCTGTCACAAGGAATGTAAACATCCCTTGTGACAGTAATAGGTGGTGACAGGTACTCTTTATGGAGGGATCGGGGGTCTAAAAGACTTCAAAGTATTCCGATCGGCGTTTTCGGCGATTCTGAATACTGTATATTTTTTTAAAAACCGGCGCTATTGGCAGCCGAGTAAACGGGAAGTGACGTCACTTACGGCTTCATTCCAGACTGTCACTAGCCGCCGGAGGAGGGCGGATTGTTGATCAAGCCTCCCGGTGGAACGGGAGGCCCGGTAAGAGCGGCGGGAGGGGGGGATGCGGCGGGAGGGGGGGATGTCGCCCCCCCCCCCGCTCCACCGGTATACCAGCTGAGCGACTTTTAGCCACATCGGTTGTTATCCCTGGAAAGCCGATCGCCGGCTCTAAAAAACAGTACCAAGATGATGCCTGCAGCTGCGGGCATCATCCGGTATAACCCCCCGAAAGCCGAGGCCGCACATCTGCGTACGCTCGGTGGGAGGTGGTTAAAGAAGTCTGGTAATCGTATCTGTCAAAAAAAAAAAGCAGCCGGCAATGTTTATTAACAACATTGCTCAGCCCTGAAACACTAAAATAAAAAGAAACATTGTTTATTTTTGTATATTTGTTTCTTCATCTGCCTATCAAAGGGATGAACAAATTGTGCCTCTGTTTAACCCCTTAATGACCCTTAATTTACTCTAATCGGCCTTAATTAACTCCCTATTCTCCTCCATTTAATTATTATTATTTTTCTGTTTTTTTCTTTTGTTCACGTCTATTATATAAACAATAAACAATTAAAAATTTTTGTTTGCTTTGTTAGCGAATATTTTTACACATGTATATTTACACATTTCACATTGAAAAAGCGCTAAATTAAAAAAAAAAAAATCAATTTATTTCATTTGTAAATAACGTTTCAATGCTTTTGTACCATTGCTGACAGCTGAAGTTAAAACAAAATGGTTGCGGTAAGTATCGGTAATTGGTATCGAGGAGTACTAAAAAAAAAAAAAAAAGTATCGGTATTTGTACTCATAAAAAAAAATGGTATCCCTATCCAGTTGTAAGGTGTGGGATGCAGAGATTGTTTTCCACATTACATTCTGGAACTTGGATAGAATTTCAAATAAAAATTTAGGAAAATTTGTACCAAAATTAATCAGGAACTGTCCGAGATTCGAACCATGTGTGGGCAGGCTGAATGGACCGAAGGTGATCTATCGATCAACTTGAGTACAAGCAGCTTGTGGGACCAGCCAGTGGCTGTTATAGCTGCTAGCAATAATCGCTGTGTTAGCAATAATCACAGGAAGGAGGAAGCAGGAAGGATTCCACCATCAACACTGACTGAAGATCACTCTGTCTATGGCGGCTTAGGAAGAGTCTGCAGCATTTGGTATCACTCATCTGGGCAGCAAGGGGAGCGACACCATATGGGGGGGGGGGAAGAGACAACCGTGAATATTCTCTCTGCCCTCCATAGTGATCTCACTGGAGAGTTGTCTGCAAACTTCTAATGTCTTTCCTTGGCTTGGTGCTGCCACCTTCTGGGGAGACATGACAATGCTAAGACCCCTTTCACACTAAAGGCAGTTTTCGGGCGTTTTAGCTCTAGAAATGGCGCCTGTAAAGCGCCTGAAAACTGCCTCTCATGCCTCCCCAGTGTGAAAATCTGAGGGCTTTCACACTGGGGCGGTGCGCTTGCAGGATGGGTAAAAAAGGTCCAGAAAGCCGCATCTTTGGGGCAGCGCTCCTCCACCACCCCGGCCTATTGGAATAAATGTGCAGCGCTTCGGAAGCGCGGCAACACGCACGGTTTTAACACTTTCTTTGGCCACTAGCATCCAAAAAGCGCCACTAAAACGATGGCCACTAAGCGGCCGCGGCTACAGTGTGAAAGTAGCCTACAATGTGTGTTTTCACGGTTTTTAAAAATGCAGCTACCCAACTTCTTTCCTACTCTAGTTAAAAAGAAAAATCCTTTTGCATGTAATTATTATTTTTTTGTTATTTATGGAGAAGTTTTACTCACAACTAAGCCTATGTTCACACTTGTGCAGGATGCGCTTTTGCAGAGTGTTTTCAATGCATTTTAAAGCATCGAAATGCTAATTGCCTGGCTGTCACGCTGACCTTGTTTTATCCACTAATCCTGAACAATTAGGTCTAGGATGACTATTGATTTTTTTTTTTTTTTTTACCACCTTCCATGATAGGTCACTCACCCGACACAAATATACATAAAAACCAGGTCAGCATAACAACCAGACAATTGGGTCTTTCAGCAATGGCAGCGCCCATATTTCTCCTAGGAGATATTTAATTTAGGTTAATGACATAGTAGAGATACCACACCAAGTCATAACAATGATCTACATAAAACGGGCAATCATTTTATTCTTTCAACCTCTAACATAAACACAAAAAATATCAGCAAGAGGAATTCCGGACCTGGGACAGGAGTAGTGGGTCCTGAGGACAGGAGTTGAGAACCACTGATCTAGTTCAACCAATAAAATGGGAATAAATTAATAATATCCTTTTAAAAAAAAAAAAAAATCCTATATCTTGGAGCTGAAAAAAAAAATCATACAATCCTATACCCACAGTTGATCTGGAGAAAGGAAAAAAAAAAAAAAAAAAGAAGCCCCAAGCAAAGCTCCAATTTGCTCCAGCAGGGGAAAAAATTCCTTCTTGATCCCCGGAGAGGCAATCGGATATTCCCTGGATCAACTTTACTTATAAATGTTATTACCCAGTTATATTATGTACATTAAAGTGGGGTTCCACCCAAACAAAAAAAAAAAAAAATACATGAAAAATCTTAAAAAAACAAAAAAAAAACATTTAGATATATATATTTTTTTTAACTTACCTCTAAATGCCTGTTGCTAGGTGGTCCCTCGTAGTCTGCCCCTTCCAGTGCCTGGTCTGGTGACATCACTTCCCCCTTGGCACAGGAAGGGCTCCGCTCTGCTCCCTCCCTCCTGTCAATCATCTGGGACCCATTACAGGTCCCAGGTGACTGAGCGGCCAATCATGGCGCGCGGCGCCGCTCGCACATGCGCAGTGGGTGCCAGGCTGTGAAGCCACAGCCCGGCGCCCACAGTTGCAATGCCAGCGCCGCTGAATGGAGGGGGAGACGAGCGGGGCTTCGATCCCCCGCATCGCTGGACCCAGGGACAGGTAAGTGTCCAATTAAAAGTCAGCAGCTGCAGTATTTGTAGCTGCTGACTTTTTTTTAAATTTTTTTTTTTTTGACTGGACCTCGGGTGGAAATCCTCTTTAAGGAAAGAATCCAGGCCTTTTATAAATCTGAGTGGCCAGAACCATCTCTGGAGGGAGTCTATTCCACATTTTCACAGCTCTTACTGTGAAGAAACCTTTCCTTTATTTGGAGAATGAAGTTCGGTTTTAGGTGAACTTCTACTTCAATGGAATGATTGCGCACCTTATTTCACGCATTCACCTTTTACACATAATTGTGAGGCTGGGGTCACACTTATGCAAATTGGATGGGGGTTTCCCCACATCAAATCTGCATGACAGGAGAACATGAGCGGTTCTCATTGGAGCCGGTTCACACATCTCCGGGGCGGCCGCGGGGCGCACAGCATAAGGGTCCTGTGCATTTTTTGGCTCTGTTTCAGGTCCGAATGTAGGCAAAAATTCAGACCGGATTCGCCCCCTGAAACGGAGAACGGGGACGCACTGGACCCCCCCTGCTGCGAGCCGCATCTGCACACAGTGTGAACCCGGCCTAAATGTTTAGCAAACAGGGAAGGACTTTGTGATGGAGCAGCTGATGGAGCAGTGGTTTGGGGAACTATCGCTGACACATATTTTATAGTTACAATCAGCAATGTAAAACAACCCATTCAGTTTAAAGTGGAAATGAAAGGCAAAACTTTTTTGTATAGATATTATACAGAAGATATAGAAAAAGGGGAAAAAAGGTATTTATAATGTGATGTTTTTTTTTTAAGTGATCATATTCCCTCTGTTCTCAGCTGCACAAGAGCAGGGGAGGAGAAGCAGCAGCACACTGAGCTTCCCAGTGAATGGCTGGGCAGCGGGGGCGTGTCAGAACAGGTTTGATCATTGGAGGAGAAAACACTGAGTTCCCAGCATATCTAGAGAACTGACCACGGTGTGTTCTGCTTAGTGTGGTCAGTTTCTAATAGAAAAGCAGAGGGACTGACGGGAACAAACATGTCATACTTGTCTCCTCTGTGCAGTTGGTTTTGCACAAAGTGGCCCCGATCCTCCTCTTCTGGGGTGCCTCAGTGACACTCCTGGCTCCTCCTCTTCTTGAGTGCCTCGTTGGAGAGCTGCTCTTCCTCGGGGCACTTGTGCGGGCGCGCTCACCTGTGTCCTGCTTCTGCGTCTATTGACACAGACGGCAGGACTCTGCACCAAAACCCCCCCCCCCCGCGTCATTGGATTTGATTTGAAAACTGAGGTAAACTGATGTCTCCAAGTGATATCTGTGTGGTTTTCCTGCACGTATGATGTGAACGAGCCCCAACGGAAACCGGTCATGAGCAAAATAAGCAGGCTGTAATAGATGTCCTCCTTCTGTGCAAATGCTAGATGTCTGGCTGCCCCGCCGATCGATTGGCTTTCTGAGTCTCTGATCTGGAACAAGCCTGCATATTAAGGGCTCGTGCACACAGGACGTTTTAAAAACGCCAACGCTACAGCAGCGCTAAAACGTTTTTTGCATTTAGCCACATTTTTACATTATTGCGCCTTCTTTTTTTGGGCATTTTTTTCATTAAAAACCCTCTTTATAATGTAAAAACGCCAAACGCGGCTTGACACTTTAGACGCGTTTTTTTGTTTTTACTGCTCCTGAAAGCACGGGCTGTAGTTTTATTTTATTTATTTTTTTTTTTTTCTACTGCACCTAAATGCTTATACAGTGGAACCTTGGTTTATGAGTAATGCGGTTAATGAGCGTTTTGAAAGACTAGCAACTTTTTTTTTTTTTTTTTTAATTCTGATTCGTTGTCTCGCAAAACGGGCAGAATTCAAGCTAATGGGCGGTGCAGTAACGCATTTTGCCAGAGGTGCGGGGGCGCCGGTGACACTCGGAACGGTTCGGAGCCGTTCGGAAATACTCAGAAATAATTGGAAAAGCTCAAATACTCAGTTCCGGAGTTCAGCTGAGCTGTCCCTAAGTATTTCCGAGGCTCTCATGCGCCCCCCCCCACCTCTGGCCGCATGCGGTATTGCATGTAATAGGAGTCAATTGCGGAACAAATTATCTTCGTTTCCATTGACTTCTATGGGGAAACTCGCTTTGATATGCGAGTGCTTTGGATTACAAGCATACTCCTGGAACGGATTATGTTTGTAATCCAAGGTTCCACTGTGCCTCCAAACACCTCTGACAGTTTGTGTGTATGGACACATAGGCTAACATGGAGGCGCTTTTAGAGGCAGTTATAAAAAAAAAAATGTCAATCGCCCCTAACAGCAGCTGTAAAAACGTCCCGTGTGCACGAGCCCTAAAGCTCTGACCTCACAGGCCGCAGACTTGTTCCAGGGAGCAGTGGAGACAAAGAGAGGCTATTTCATTTTCTGGAGGAAGTCGGGGATAACATCCGTATTTGTCTCCTAATGGATTTTCTTTCTAACCTGCAAACCTGACATTTCATTTTCCTGATATGTGCCCTGCTGTACTGTGTACTTGTAGGAAATCGTATTCTGTTCCCTTTGTATTACTTCCTTTTGTGTGAAATTCCTGGTGTTCCTGCTAGTCTGCCTTTGCTTTCCTATTAAAAACTGACCACACTAAGCATAGAGAGCACTACGTGGTCAGTTCTCTAGCTGTGCTGGGAAATCAGCCTTTTCTTCTCCAATGATCAGACTTCTGCTCACATGCCCAATGCACAGCCATTCACTGGGAATTTTTAGTGTGCTGCTGTTTCTCCCCACCCCCAGCTCTCTGTTCTCAGCTGCATAGGGAGCTTAGAATATGCAGAAGGGGAAAAAGGTATTTTAAAATGTTTTGCCTTTAATTTTCAGTTTAAACTGAATGGGTTGTTTTACAAGGTGAAAGTTCACATATACATTAAAGAACCCCATTAGGTATCAACTTTGACTCTTAGCTCTGTCATCACACAGGGCTGAAATGAGAACCAGTCAGGGGGGGAGATTTACTAAAACTGGAGCACTCAGAATCTGGTGCAGCTGTGCACGATAGCCAATCAGCTTCTAACTTCAGCTTCTTCAGTTAACCGCTTCAGCCCCGGAAGATTTTACCCCCTTCCTGACCAGAGCACTTTTTGCGATTCGGCACTGCGTCGCTTTAACTGACAATTGCGCGGCCGTGCGACGTTGTACCCAAACAAAATTGACGTCTTTCTTTTTTTCTTTTTTTTTTTTCCCCCCTAGAAATAAAGCTTTCTTTTGGTGGCATTTGATCACCTCTGGTTTTTATTTTTTGCGCTATAAACAAAAAGAGCGACTATTTTGAAAAAAAAAAACAAAAAAAAAAACCACCACAATATTTTGTACTTTTTGTTATAATAAATATCCCCATTTTTTTTTTAAAGCAATTTTTTTCTCAGTTTAGGCCGATATTTATTCTACATATTTTTGGTATACAAAATCGCAATAAGCGTATATTGAGTGGTTTGCGCAAAAGTTATAGCGTCTACAATATAGGGGATTTATAGCATTTTTATTATTATTTTTTTTACTAGTAATGGCGGCGATCTGTTTTTTTTTCTTTATCGGGACTGCGACATTTTGACACGTTTTTGGGACCATTGTCATTTATACAGCGATCAATGCTATAAAAATGCATTGATTACTGTAAAAATGTCACTGGCAGGGAAGGAATTGACACTAGGGGGGCGATCAAGGGGTTAATTGTGTTCCCTGGTGTTCTAACTGAAGGGGGGAGGGGACCGACTAGGGGAGATGACAGATCGCTATTCATACTTTGTATGAACACACGATCAGTCTCTTCTCCCCTCAGAGAACCGGATCTCTGTGTTTACACACAGAGATCCCGGTTCTCGCCGTGTTACGAGCGATCGTGGAAGCCCGGCGGTCATCAAGACCAACGGGCCTTCGCATCGGCTCCGGGGGGCGAGCTGGCAGCGCGCACGCGCCCCTAGTGGCCACCAGAGGGAGCAACATAACGGCAATTCGCCTGCCCGTGCCATTCTGCTGCAGTAAAACTGCGGCGGCTGGTCGGCAAGCGGTTAAGCTTTGACAATAAAACTTGGAAGCTGATTGGTTTCTATGCAGAGTTGCACCAGATTTTGCACCCTCCAGTTTTAGTAAATAACCCCCTCTGTGTCTTTCATCTGTATCACTATTCTTTTTTTTTTGTCACTGGAGTTCTTACTTTACAACACAGCAGCAGCAAAACGTTCTATAAGAGAGAGCGATAAGCGCTGGTTCACACTAGTGTGATTTCTGATGTGACTTGAGTCACAAAAAATTGCATGATAAGGGAAATCGCATTATATTCAATGGTGCCTGTTCACATCACTACGACTCAGCATGGTGCGATTTTAGGATAAGGTTCCTATGCTGCTTTGGTGTGATTTAGTGTGACTCGGCCCTATAGAATATGCAAAAACGCAAGCACGTCACACTACATAATCGCACTGAAAATCGCTGCAAAATTGCATGGCTTCTGCTGTAATAATAATCTTTATGTCGCTTCATATATCAACAGGCCGCATTCCTGATAGTCTCAGAAACTGTGTGAATAAAGAATTCTTGGTTGCAACAGCTCAATGGACTACAATGGAGCAACCTGGGACAAATGTGGAGCTGAATGGCGCCACCTACAGGTGAGGGTCCGGCTTACACTATCATTGCAGTCCAGAATGATTAACATCTCAAAACTGAAGACCGTCCCTGTCGCCCAGAGCAGGCACCTGGGATAGTTCTCTAGTATAAGTTAGAAAATAATTAGCCATCAATTGATTGCTTTGGTCATTTGGTCAATAGTCCATAGTTTTTCCCCTTCAGTAATGTGTTAATTTATCAAAGTGTCTAATAAGAACTGTGTGTAACCCCACAGCAACAACTTAGATTCAGACTTTTGTTTTCTATTCCACGTCTGAATCCATTTGGGTACTGTAAGGTATTAACCACTTGCCAACCAGGGAAATTTTAAAGTTTTGCATATACAGCATCTCACAAAAGTGAGTACACCCCTCACATTTTTGTAAATATTTTATTATATCTTTTCATGTGACAACACTGAAGAAATGACACTTTTGCTACAATGTAAAGTAGTGAGTGTACAGCTTGTATAACAGAGTAAATTTGCTGTCCCCTCAAAATAACTCAACACACACTGCTGGCAACAAAAGTGACACCCCTGAGTGAAAATGTCCAAATTGGGGCCCAGTTAGCCATTTTCCCTCCCCGGGGTCATGTGACTCGTTAGTGTTATACCGCATACACACGGTCGGATTTTCTGACGGAAAATGTGTGATAGGACCTTATTGTCGGAAATTCCGACCGTGTGTAGGCTCCATCACACATTTTCCATCAGATTTTCCGACACACAAAGTTTGAGAGCAGGCTATAAAATTTTCCGACAACAAAATCCGTTGTCGGAATTTCAGATCGTGTGTACACAAATCCGAAGCACAAAGTGCCACGCATGCTCAGAATAAAGAGATGAAAGCTATTGGCTACTGCCCCTTTTATAGTCCCGACGTACGTGTTTTACGTCACCGCGTTCAGAACGATCTGATTTTCTGACAACTTTGTGTGACCGTGTGTATGCAAGACAAGTTTGAGCCAACTTCCGTCGGAAAAAATCCATGGATTTTGTTGTCGGAATGTCCGATCAATGTCCGATCGTGTGTATGGGGCATAACAAGGTCTCAGGTGTGAATGGGGAGCAGGTGTGTTAAATTTGGTGTTATCGCTCTCACTCTCTCATACTGGTCGCTGGAAGTTCAACATGGCACCTCATGGCAAAGAACTCTTTGAGGATCTAAAAAAAAGAATTGTTGCTCTACATAAAGATGACCTAGGCTATAAGAAGATTGCCAAGACCCTGAAACTGAGCTGCAGCACGGTGGCCAAGACCATACAGCGGTTTAACAGGACAGGTTCCACTCAGAACAGACCTCACCATGGTCCACCAAAGAAGTTGAGGTCACGTGCTCAGCATCATATCCAGAGGTTGTCTTCTGGGAAATAGACGTATAAGTATTGCCAGCATTGCTGAAGAGGTTGAAGGGGTGGGGGGTCAGCCTGTCGGTGCTCAGACCATACGCCGCACACTGCATCAAATTGGTCTTCATGGCTGTCATCCCAGAAGGAAGTCTCTTCTAAAGATGATGCAAAACAAAGCCTGCAAACAGTTTGCTGAAGACAAGATGGTGTCAAGCGTGTGTGGCGGCAACCGGGTGAGGAGTACAAAGACAAGTGTGTTTTGCCTACAGTCAAGCATGGTAGTGGGTGTGTCATGGTCTGGGAACCATGAATGCCAACATCGTTACATAGTAGGTGAGGTTGGAAAAAGACACAAGTCCATCAAGTCCAACCTATGTGTGTGATTATATGTCAGTATTACATTGTATATCCCTGTATGTTGCAGTCATTCAGGTGCTTATCTAATAGTTTTTTGAAACTATCAATGCTCCCCGCTGAGACCACCGCCTGCGTAAGGGAATTCCACATGATTGCCACCCCTACAGTAAAGAACCCTTTACATAGTTTAAGGTTAAACCTCTTTTCTTCTAATTTTAATGAGTGGCCACGTGTCTTGTTAAACTCGCTTCCGCAAAAAAGTTTTATCCCTATTGTGGGGTCACCAGAGAATAAGTTCAGTGCTCACAACCTTTCTTCATAACCAATATTCTCCAGACCCTTTATTAGCTTTGTTGCCCTTCTTTGTACTCGCTCCATTTCCAGTACATCCTTCCTGAGGACTGGTGCCCAGAACTGGACAGCATACTCCAGGTGCGGCCGGACCAGAGTCTTGTAGAGCGGGAGAATTATCGTTTTATCTCTGGAGTTGATCCCCCTTTTTAATGCCAATATTCTGTTTGCTTTGTTAGCAGCAGCTTGGCATTGCATGCCATTGCTGAGCCTATCATCTACTAGGACCCCCAGGTCCTTTTCCATCCTACATTCCCCCAAAGGTTCTCCCCCCAGTGTATAGATTGCATTCATATTTTTGCCACCCAAATGCATTATTTTACATTTTTCTACATTGAACCTAATTGGCCATGTAGTCGCCCATCCCATTAATTTGTTCAGATCTTTTTGCAAGGTTTCCACATCCTGCGGAGAAGTTATTGCCCTGCTTAGCTTAGTACCGTCTGCAAATACAGAGATTGAACTGTTTATCCCATCCTCCAGGTCGTTTATGAACAAAATAAATAGGATTGGTCCCAGCACAGAACCCTGGGGAACCCCACTACCCACCCCTAACCATTCTGAGTACTCCCCATTTATCACCACCCTCTGAACTCGCCCTTGTAGCCAGTTTTTAATCCATGTACTCACCCTATGGTCCATGCCAACGGACCTTATTTTGTACAGTAAACGTTTATGGGGAACTGTGTCAAATGCTTTTGCAAAATCCAGATACACCACGTCTACGGGCCTTCCTTTATCTAGATGGCAACTCACCTCCTCATAGAAGGTTAGTAGATTGGTTTGGCAAGAACGATTCTTCATGAATCCATGCTGATTACAGCTAATGATACAGTTTTCACTACTAAAATCTTGTATATAGTCCCTTATCCCCTCCAAGAGCTTGCATACTATTGATGTTAGGCTAACTGGTCTGTAATTCCCAGGGATGTATTTTGGGCCCTTTTTAAATATTGGTGCTGCATTGGCTTTTCTCCAATCACCTGGTACCATTCCAGTCAGTAGACTGTCAGGATGCAAGCCATCTGGTCCCAGTGATTTATTGGAGGTGCTTCCTGTGATGTGTCATGAGGATAAACACTGCAGTTTTGGTTACTGAAGCCCCCCCGATTCCCTCGTGAAGACCGAGGAGAATAATAAATTCAATACCTTTGCCATCTCCTCATCCTTTGTAACCAGATGTCCTTCCTCATTCTTTATGGGGCCAATATGGTCTATCCGCCCTTTTCCTCCCTTTTTTTTTTACTGTTTACATACTTAAAGAATTTCTTGGAATTTTTTTTTTTTTTGCTCTCCTCCGCTGTCTTTTCGTGTTCTATCTTAGCCGCCCTTATTGTACCCTTACATTTCTTGTAAGGGTGCATACTGTTCAGTATGTACTGTGACATACTGAAGCAGAGCATGATCCCCTCCCTTCAGAGACTGGGCCGCAGGGCAGTATTCCAACATGATAACGACCCCAAACACACCTCCAAGATGACCACTGCTTTGCTAAAGAAGCTGAGGGTAAAGGTGAGGGACTTGCCAAGCATGTCTCCAGACCTAAACCCTATTGAGCATCTGTGGGACATCCTCAAACGGAAGGTGGAGGAGCGCAAGATCTCTAACATCCACCAGCTCTGTGATGTCATCATGGAGGAGTGGAAGAGGACTCCAGTGGTAACCTGTGAAGCTCTGGTGAACTCCATGCCCAAGAGGGTTAAGGCAGTGCTGGAAAATAATGGTGGCCACACAAAATATTGACACTTTGGGCCCAATTTGGACATTTTCACTTAGGGGTGTACTCACTTTTGTTGCCAGCGGTTTAGGCATTAATGGCTGTGTGTTGAGTTATTTTGAGGGGACAGCAAATTTACACTGTTATACAAGCTGTACACTCACTACTTTACATTGTAGCAAAGTGTCATTTCTTCAGTGTTGTCACATGAAAAGATAGAATAAAATATTTACAAAAATATGAGGGGTGTACTCACTTTGTGAGATCCTGTATATGTAAAAATCTGCCTTTTTTTTTTTTTTTTTTGCTAGAAAATTTACTTAGAACCCCAAAAACAAAATACAGTGGAACCTTGAATTACGAGCATAATCTGTTCCAAGAGAATGCTTGTAATCCAAAGCACTCGCATATCAAAGCGAGTTCCCCCATAGAAGTCAATGGAAACAAAGCTAATTCATTCCACATTGACTTCTATTGTATGCAGTACCGCATCTGGCCAGAGGTGGGGGGTGCCGGAGAGCGACGGAGCCGCTCGAATGCACTCGGAAACCCTCGGGAATGGAGTGTTTCCGAGTAATTCCGAACGGCTCCGAGTGTCACCGGCGCCCCTGCACCTCTGGCCAAATGCAGTACTGCACACTGCAGAGGCTTGAATCCTGCTCGTTTTGCGAGACAACACTTTTGCGAGTCAGGATTTTTAAAAAAATAATAGCTTGTATTGCGAAACGCTCGTTAACCGCGTTACTCGCAATCCGAGGTATTACTGTATATTTTCTGCAAGAGCAGAGACCCTGGAGAATAAAATGGTGGTTGTTGCAATTTTTTTTCACAGCACGCACAAATTTTACAGGAAGAAAACATTCCAGCCTGGGTGACCATTGTTAATTGCAAGGATTTTAACAAACTTTGTTGCAGATTCCTACCTTTTTTGTTATTCTGTAGAAATAGCTGTGTCCCTGTGCAAAGTGAATGGGGGTGTCTTTATAAATTATCAATCAGCTGCTGCATTTGCAGGGCTCTAATGAGAAAAATGGCAGAGTCTGCATCCCTTATTTTTGTTGCAGGGGATGCCCAAAATCTGATATGTATCTTAGTGCAGACTAGGGCATTGTATATGATATTTTATTTGCATTTTTTTTCCACAAAGGTGAAGTTGGCTTTTAAATGCATTTTAGTGCACACAAACACTATATAATACTAATGTCAAACTATATAAGATGATATGCTGAGTAAATAGATACCAAACATGTCTAGATTTAAAATTTTGCACGCCTGTGAAATGGTGGTAAACTATTGTACCTAAAAAGTCTCCATAGGGGACACTTTAAAAGTCTTTACAGGTTTCCAGTTTAGCATTAAATGTGAGCTCTGGCGCTAAAATTATTGCTTTCACTCTGACATTATTGGCAATAATTCACATTTGGTGCAAAGGGAAGGGGGGGCGCTTTAATTTTTTTTAAATCCAACTTTATTGCTCTCTGGGGGTCTATAAGAGATTGCTTTGATTGGCTGCCTTTCACAGAGGACGGGAGGAATGGATGTTCCTCCCAGTCCTCTGCTGGCCCGACAGAGTATAGTTGGTCCTAGGCTTCCCAGGGGAATGGGAGGGGGGCTTCTAAGCCTTGTAAAAGTGAGCAGGTGGGTGTTGAACTGTTGAGGTCACTTTTAGATAAAAGCCCATTGGCAGCTGCAAACTTTGATAGCAGGATTATGGCTGCAGCCATTATAAGGCCCCTTTCACACTGGGGCGGTGGGGGCGTCGGCGGTACAACAGCGCTATTTTTAGCGCTGCTGTACCGTCGTTCTAGCAGCGGTATTCGGCCGCTAGCGGTGCGGTTTTAACCCCCCGCTGGCGGCCGAAAAAGGGTTAAATCCCTCGTACAGCGCGGCTATAGCCGCGGTATCACAGCGGTATAGCCGCGCTGTCCCATTGATTTCAATGGGCAGGAGCGGTGAATACACCGCTCCTTCCCCGCTCCAAAGAAGCGGTTTGCAGGACTTTTTTCACCGTCCTGCCACCGCAGCGCTTTAGTGTGAAAGCCCTCGGGCTTTCACACTGAACAAACAGCGGCAGCTGTTTAGGGGCGGTTTTCAGGCGGTATTTTTAGCGCAATACCGCCTGAAAACCGCCCCAGTGTGAAAGGGGTCTAAGCACTTGTTTCTGAGGGCGTACAGGGTATATCCTAAGGATGGGAATTGGTTAAAGTGATTGTAAAGTCAGTTTTTTTTTATCTTAATGCATTCAGCTAAAAAGCCTTGTGTGTGCAGCAGCCCCCTCATACTTACCTAAGTCGCCTCTAGATCCACTCGGCTGCCTGGGACTCCCCTCCTCATTGGTTGAGACAGCAGTGTGGCACCATTGGCTCCGGCTGCTGTCAATTAAAGTCAGACAGCCAATGAAAGAAAGGGCGTGGGGCCAGGTCACGGCTCCATGTCTGAATGGACACAGGCAGTCTGTGGCTCAGCTCAGGTGCCCCCCTATAGCAAACTGTTTGCTGTGGGGGCACTCAACAGAAGGAAGGGGCTCTGTGCAAATCCACTGCACAGAGCAGGTAAGTATAACATGTTTGTTATTTTTAAGGGGAAAAAAGACTTTACAATCACTTTAAGTTCACTATATGTTACAATCGCCTTTAGATCTACAAACTATACAGTGCAAGGGCTGGCCTGATTGGATAAATTGGGTAGGGTCGTATTATAATTGTAATTTTATTTCCGTGATTTGTAATTTTATTATTTTTTTTTTAATTCAAAAAAAAAAAAAAAATTGGGTAAGGTCTTCATATTTACATAGTTTTGGTAAATCTAAAAAGTTAATTGTAACATCTACACCGATCATGACACTGATTTTGCTTTCTGATAATTGCCATTTGTATTACAAATAGTAGCACAAAAAGAGTGGTATCTCGATGTATTACAGAAATAAATACTGACCATAATTTACAAGCCTGATCCATGCAGTGCTGATCTGTCCTCTTCCCCTTCATATAGATCTGTGTGCGCACAGCCGCTCCAGGGAGAAAAGCGCTGACCACTGCCTGCAGCACGTAAGTTCCCAGCTCTTCCAATATTATATACACAAAGCCGAACCCCTCTCACTGGTGTGTGATCTTTATGTGAGAGGAGGATGTACTGTGTTTGGTGCTGTACAGTTTTTCATAATTTTTACGATCTGAGCAATCAATCATGGAGTTGGTGGTATTTTATCAACAGCAGAACAAGTAAATTGGTCTGGAATCCTGAAATTCTAGTACAACCCAAAACCAGTGAGGTTTATATTTTTGGAATTTGTTCAATGCTTCCTTTGATTGGCTGAGGTGAAGAACATAAATCACACAACATAACATGTCACACACATAGGTTGGACTTGTGTCTTTTTTCAACCTCACCTACTATGTAACTATGTATAAAGATGAAGAAGATGACCTCAGCCAATCATAGGATGTCTTGTACTTATTCAGAATATACACATTTTGATGTGAATGAGTAATACTATATGTAGCTACATACAGTTTATATCTGTTTAGTTTGCCCAACGTGTTCAAAACTCTTTTGAGAGTTGGAGTTGGGCTTTAACACTGACCATACACTGTATGAATTTCAGACAGTTCCTGCAGAAACCAGCTTAAAATTTGCTTAGCAGGTGGCCCTGTTGGCTGCTATCCACCAATCACCCCTCCCCCCACCACCAGCAGCCATCAATTGGAAAATTGTCAGCCAGTGGTTGGGTGAAATACAGTAAGCAAAAATTGAACAAAAAGGTCCGGATGGCAGCACTCCAATGAAAACGATTTCTTTATTCTTATAATAAATCCATGTAGCAAGGATAAAACCACTGACGCGTTTCACACCGTTATAGCAGGTGTTTCTTCATAGCTTATAAATGGTGTGAAGCGCGTCAGTTTTATCCTTGCTGCATAGATTTATTATAACAATAAAAAAAATTGTTTTCATTGGAGTGTGGCCATCCAGACCTTTTTGTTCAGTTTTTGCATATTGATCCGCCCCTACGCCTGGAGAGGGGAGAGATCATTAGGAAGTAGACACCTGGAACGGGTTCTTCTTTTTGAAATACAATAAGCTCAGGAATTCATCTGCACTATATAGACTGCAGGTTCAACTTAAAAATGTGTATAGCCCACTTAAGGCTCTGACCCAAACCTGCGTGTATAGGAAAACTTTATTTTACTCATGTGTCAGATTCTGAAATAAGGAAATCCTATATTAATTGTTAGCACTGAGACTTTTTTTTTTTTTTACACAGTTGCAACAGCTTCTAGTCCAGACAAAGGACAAGGCTCTTTTATATACAGTTGTAAAGGGAACCAGCTTGATGTTTTGTTCTAAGTCATAGTGATGGAGCTTTTCCGAACATATTTTACTTAAAGGAGAAGTGTAGACAAAGCTTTCTTGGCTATACTACTTCTGCAGGTCACAGGAGTGCAGTCCATTCTGTACTCCTTTGACCCCCCTTTTCAGCTGACAGCGGGCTACCGTCCCAAAGCTGACAGTAGTCCACTGGTCCAGGCTCTGAAAAAATCCAGACCATATACGATCCACCCAGATGCCTAGACCAGCAGCTAGCTCAGTGATCCGCCAAGAGCCTGAGCCAGCTGCGCTCCAGTGAGTACTGGAGGAGGGGCAGAGAAGAGAGCCGCTGACTGACAGTCACAGATCTCTCTGAAGAGTGAGAGTTGACCGTCCAGCGGTGTTTGATCGCTCAGTTTTTGATCTGTAGCTGGCAGGAGACTGATGCTGCATCCACCTAGTTTTTTTTCAAAATCAAACAGTTGTATAATGTGTATCTTATCTAGCTTACTTTTGTTTTGATTACAAAAAATAAAATAAAATTCATATTATGTGTTTTAGAAGGGTCCTTTACACCTGGGCTTTGTTTACTCTGAATTTCTATGAACAGATCTGTTGCTTAATTGGAGCAGGACAGAGATCACTCTTGTAACATTTGTGCCTGTTCAGGTTTTTGGCTGCAGTGTTGCAGCAGATCTGTGTTGGATCCATGTCTGGCCAGATTAAAATAATCCATTTATATCAGATTACCTCCAACCTGTAGTGGTTAGGTCTGGAAAAACCGAAAAGGAGCCAGTCCTCTCCATTTTATTTTATTTTTTCTTATCTGGATGGATGCAGATGTAGACACACAACAGTTTAGATCAGGGATATGCAATTAGCGGACCTCCAGCTGTTGCAAAACTACAAGTCCCATCATGCCTTTGGTGTCATGCTTGTGGCTGTCAGAGTCTTGCTATGCCTCATGGGACTTGTAGTTCTGCAACAGCTGGAGGTCTGCTAATTGCATATCCCTGGTTTAAATGCTCCGTGTAAGTCTATGGCCAGATGCATGTAATCAGGTCCATTTGAAAAACTGGCAGGTGGACACAATTGTGTACAAGGACCCTTTCACATGGTAGTTTGTTGCTCTCAGAGGGGCTAAATGGTGCCTCTGGATGCAGCAACACTCTGGCCAGCTTGTGTGCAGCCGAACCTTTGAGAAGACGTACATTTGCTGTGTCCAGGGTCAGTCAGAGGCTCTATGTGTGTATATATATGTATGTGTATGTATGTATGTATGTATGTATATATATATATATATAAACCACACAGCTAATGCACGGAGAGTGCCACCACCAGCCATTGATTCGTACAGACAATCTGACAGCTGCATGCACAGTGTGTAGAAGTAGCATTGACAACCACTGGCTAGAATCTGATACTTGGTGGCACCTGCCTACAGCTAAGCTGTCATGTGAATGGAACCTTGTTGTTTGTAAATAGTAATCCACTACAGTTCAAAGTAGTAAGGCCAAAGTGTGTGTGTGTGTGTTTTTTTTTTTTTTTTGAGCCATACTTCTCTTCTGGGGCACAATGTTATATTTGTCTGATTCTGGGACTCAGGAGAGCACAACGGTGGGTAACGTCTGTTGACGGCCCAAATGCACTCGAGGCTCTGGAAGGATCCCCTGTATTATTGGGATACCCCCAAATGCCTGATCTGGATCTTGCTCGGTGCACTGCTGCAAGCCAATGCCAACCACACCCAGTGAGCCCTGGATGGGCAGTGCAAAGAGCAGTGACTGAGTCTTGCTCACAGCAGACCAAGAACTGAGTGATCATCAGTCAAGTGATCATTCAGGTGGCAGGCTTAGAGCTGCTGTGGGGGACAGTTGCTGTATAAGAGGTGAGTTTGTTTTTGGTTTTTTTTTTGTTTCTTTTGTAGTAACGTCAAACCTCTCCTTTTAATAAGAAAGTATATATACAATTGTTTATAAAGTACAGATAGTGTCCTGCTTATAGCTTGTTTTAAATGCTTACATTTATTTAAAATCGCCAATCTGAGAAGCGTTTCCCTCCCATGTTATTTTACCCAGCCAGAATTTGTGACCGTTGAAGATCTAGATAGGATAGGGTTATGCTGGGGCTACATATGATTCTAGACCCGGATTCCAATTAAGTGTTTATTGTAATGCTCAGCACATTGTTCTCTGCCTAAGATGGAGCCTGAATTTACATGAATAGCTGTGCACCATTCTGCTTGAGTATACAGTAATGCTATCATGTGCACAGCATCTGGGCTTTTCCTTAACCACTTCAGCCCCGGAAGGATTTGCCCCCTTCCTGACCACTGCGTTTTTTGCGATTCGGCACTGCGTCGCTTTAACTGACAATTGCGCAGTCGTGCGACGTGGCTCCCAAACAAAATTGACGTCCTTTTTTTTTTTTTCCTACACAAATAGAGCTTTCTTTTGGTGGTATTTGATCACCTCTGCGGTTTTTATTTTTTGCGCTATAAACAAAAAAATAGCAACAATTTTGAAAAAAAAAAACACATTTTTTTAAACTTTTTGCTATAATAAATATCCCCAAAAAATAATCAAAAAAAACAATTTTTTTCCCTCAGTTTAGGCCGATACGTATTCTTCTACATATTTTTGGTAAAAGAAAATCGCATTAAGCGTTTGGTTTGCGCAAAAGTTATAGCGTTTACAAAATAGGTGATAGTTATATGGCATTTTTATTATTATTTTTTTTACTAGTAATGGCATTGATCAGCGATTTTTATTGTGACTGCGACATTATGGCGGACACATCAGACATTTTTGGCACCATTGTCATTTATACAGCAATTAGTGCTATAAAAATGCATTGATTCCTGTGTAAATGACACTGGCAGTGAAGGGGTTAACCACTAGGGGGCGGGGAGGGGTTAAGTCAGTACCAGGGAGTGATTCTAACTGTAGGGGGGATGGGCTAGCTGTGACACATCACCGATCTCTGCTCCCGATGACAGGGAGCAGAGATCAGTGACACTGTCACTAGGCAGAACGGGGACATGCTGTTTACATGAGCATCTCCCCGTTCGTCCACTCCATGAGGCGATTGCAGGTATTCCCGCGGCGATCGAGTGCGCGGGACCTGCGACTTCACGGAGCTCCCGGCCAGCGCGCGCATGCAATGGCACGGCGGGAAATTCAATGGCACTTACCTGTACGCCCATTTGCCCAGCCGTGCCATTCTGCCGACGTACATCGGTGTGCGCCGGTCGGGAAGTGGTTAATAAAAGAGAAATACAAAATAAGTTTAATTTTTGCATTGGGCTGTTGTTTACAAATCTGCATACAACCTTTCATAGCAATGACAGGCTACACTGCGCTAGACTAAGTAGAGCTGCAATTTGGCTGAATGGTCCCAGCCAGTCTGTGTGGAAGAGCCCTGAGTGCCAACTTAGCATTCTGTGTAAAATGGGCCTAAACCACACAGCAGTATTTTAATCCATTGTAGACATCTCTAAATAAAATCAAATGTATTGTAAGCGATAGAGTTCTGAAGAAAAGGGGTTAATCTCTTGCCACTAAGCAACATCTATTTTCTTGTCTAGCCTCAGTATTCGTGAAACTTTGGTAATGGAACAAAGGCATATACAGTTAGGTCCATATATATTTGGACACAAGCACAATTTTATTTTTTCAGGTATTTACCAAAACATATTTAAGCTATAGTTCTATAATGGATATGGGCTGAAAGTGCGCACTCAGGTTTAATTTGAGGGTATGTACATCCACATCGGAGGAAGGGTTTAGGAATTGCAGCTCTTAAGCCATCCTCCCTTTTTCAAGGGACCAAAAGTAATTGGACAATTGAATCAAAAGCTGTGGGCTACTCCATCAATTAAGCAGGAAACAGGTCTGGCGTTGATTCCAAGTGTGGTATTTGGAATCTATTGTTGTGACCTTACATTATGCGTTCAAAGGAACTGTTCATGCAAGTGAAACAGGCCATTGTAAGGCTTCAAAAAACAAAACAAATCCATCAGAGAGATAGCAGCAACATTAGGAGTGGCCAAATCAACAGTTTAGTGCATTCTTCTTTCCTCAGAATGTACCATTGAGCTCAGTAACATAAAAAGGCCTGGAAGACAACAGCCAAGTGAAGGACACTCTCCAGGAGGTGGACTTATTGTCAAAGTCTACAATCAAGAGAAGACTTCATGAGAGCAAATACAGAGGGTTCACCACAAGGTGCAAACTATTCAAAAGGCTGGAAGATTAGAAATGCCATATTTGACCTTGCCAAAAAAAATCTAAAAAAGCCAGACCAGTTCTGCAAAAAAATATTCTTTGGACGGATCAAACTAAGATTAATCTGTACCAGAATGACAGGAAGAAAAAAGGTGTGGAGAATGCTTGGAACAGCTCATGATCCAAAGCACACAACGTCATCTGTAAAACATGGTGGAGGCAGTGATGGCATGGCTTCCCATGGCACTGGGTAATTGTTGTTTAACCACTTCAATACCAGGCACTTAGACACCTTCCCGCCCAGGCCAATTTTCAGCTTTCAGCACTGTCGCAATTTGAATGACAATTGCGCAGTCATCCATCACTGTACCCAAACAAATTTTTTATCATTTTGTTCTCACAAATAGAGCTTTCTTTTGGTGGTATTTGATCACCTCTGCGGTTTTTATTTTTTGCGCAACAAATAAAAAAAGACTGAAAACGTTGAAAAACAAACAAGTTTTTCTTTGTTTCTGTTAATTTTTCGTAAATAAGTATGTTTTCTTTTTCAACGATGGGCACTGACGGGTGTCACTGATGGGCACTGACAGGCACTGATGACACTGATTGGTGGCATGGGCAGAACTGAAATATAATGGTGCCAATCAGTGCCCATTTGTGGGCACTGATTGGGCACATGTGGATGGCCATGGGGTACATACCTGGCCATCCACATGTTGCCCCATTCCCTGGTGGTCTGGTGTGGTCATCTGAGGGGGGGGCTGCGCTGATAAACAATCAGCGCAGACCCCCCTGTCAGGAGAGCCGCCGATCGGCTCTCCTCTACTCACGTCTGTCAGACGCAAGTGAGGAAAAGCCGACCAACGGCTCTTCCTATTGACATCGTGATCAGCCGTGATTGGAGACGGCTGATCATGTGGTAAAGAGCCTCTGCCGGAGGCTCTTTCCAAGATCGGGGTAGCGGTGTGTCAGGCTGACACACCGCTCCACTGATCGCCGCGAGGCGGCATGTTATCCTGCTGGACGTCATATGACGCCCAGTCAGGATAACGGAATCACCGCCTGGCCGTCAATCTGCTATAGGCCAGGCGGGAAGTGGTTAAGGATGATGTGACAGAAACAACCAGATCAATTCTGCAGTGTTTATACTGTCAGCCCAGATTCAGCCAAATGCAGCAAAGTTGATTGGACGGCGCTTCACAATACAGATGGAGAATGATCCAAAACACACGGCAGGAGCTTTTGAAGGAAAGAAGTGGAATATTCTGCAATGGCCGAGTCAATCACCTGATCTCAACCCAATTGAGCATGTATTTCACTTGCTGAAGGCAAAATTAAAGGCAGAAAAACCCACAAACAAAGAACAACTGAAGACAGCTGCAGTTAGAGCCTGGTAATGTCCATGGGTTCCAGACTTCAGGCAGTCATTGTCAGTAAAAACTTCCCAACAAAATTTGAACAATTAACATGTTTTTTAATATATTTATTTGTCCAATTGCATTTGAGCCCCTGAAAATGGGGGGACTGTGTATAAAACTGGGTGCAGTTCCTAACATTTGTACTTGATATTTATGTTCAACCCCTAGAATTTAAGCTGAAAGTCTGCACTTTACATTCATTTGAAGTGTTTTTTCTTTTACTTTTATTCTGGTGGCATACAGAGCCAAAAAGTATGAAAATTGTGCCTGTGTCCAAATATATATCTATAGATCGAACTGTATTGTTTCCCAGGTAGCTGAAAGTCAAACTGCCATGACTTCCACCCACTATACTCAACATTTAACCATCATGTCACCAACTTCTAATGTCTACGCTCTCATCCACCTGGGTATTAAAAACCAAATTAAAAAAGGACAAGGAGGCACCTTCTGTGTCCTAATAGGATGCTGAGAAACTTCCTTGAGAATCCATGCACCAACAAAGATATTTTTTTTCCCCATAGGATCTTGCTGCCCATAAGAGCATATGCTGTGTGTCTGAGCCCTAAAAGGAAAATAGATGTAGTGCTCCAAAACTGGTCATCAGCTTACCTTTATTTGGTGGAACAATGATAGAAGAATTAAATAAGGGTCACACCAACGCTACAGTTTTCTCCCTACATGATCGTCACTGCTGACACTAATGTCCACGCTATGTAATAAGAATGAGCTTAAGGGTCAGTCTCAACATGTGTAGCACCATATCTAATAAAGGATATTACTGCCACTATTATACATGACCGTTTGATGTCATTGTCGAGGACACCAGTGGATGGACACATATAGAAGCAAATGAGCCACTATGGGGTTCCCCCATAATTCATACTAGGCCTTGTAGGTTTTCCTATTGAATATTATCAGGTTCATCAAAGCCAGGTATGTTTGGCAAATTCACTACTGACTACTAATAGTAGCAATGGTGGTCTTACGTTCACCATGCACATACCAATCTGCTCATACAATCAACTTTAGGTTTACCTAAACTGTTTAACATGAGGACCTACCTACACAATCCATACTATGGATTTGTTGTTGGTAGACCCAAAAGGAGATTGTATAGTCAGACATGTAACACACATACAACTAATACAGTACTTACCCAGCAACACCATTCACAATGAAACTGACACGGTAACAACATCCTTACCACAAACCTCTTCTGTACTTCTCTAATTGCAGTCACATTTCACCATACCCTTCCTTACACTTTCAACACTACCACAAACACGTTATTAACAGTCACTATTTGCCCTTTTCCCATGGGCGGTGAACAGCACTCTACAAATATAGACAGTTGCACTTAGTAGCAGCAGTGTGGAGGGGACTAGTATCTGTTATTTCTGGAGCCATTGGTTCCCACTGCTGCCAAATTCTGCATCGGGGGGGGGGGGGGGGTGAAGCCACACTGGCTGTGTCAATAGACACAGACAAGGCAGCTCAGGAGCGAGTCCACACGAGTGCCCCCATAAAAAGCAGTTTTCTACAGGCGACATTTGGTGGGGGACCCCAGAAGAGTAGGACCAGGGCTGCTCTATGTAAAACCATTGCACAGAGCAGGTAAATATAACATGGTTGTTATTTTAATAACACAAATATTTGAAGCTTCACAATCACTTTACTACTCTTAACACGAAGCAGTACACAGGGACTTAGATTGTCTACTAAGATTAGACTCCTAAGTCAGTATATAATGTCCATATCCGCTGAGGATAGGTTGAATTTTCCAGACAGAATTCCAACCCATCCGATTGCTATTAACTGGTCACCGGACAATCATTTAGTGCTAGTTCTCTGCAGTAAAAATGCATGCATAGTGTTTTCCATGTATTCCAATGGCTCTAGTTCACACCAGTGCAGTCAGTTTCTGTACCTGAAGAAAAAATAAAAAAACGCACAGAACTGCATCTGGTGTGAACTGGCCCTTAGGCTCCATACATAGGGATATCATTGCACAATACTGCTGAAAACACTTGTAGTAACATTGGTCCCTGAATCCTGCACATTACACTCTCATACAGTCACTCATCACTGACATTGCTGTTACACTACAAGTTATAGCGAGGGTATTGATAACTGATTGCTGTCTACAGCCACTTCCATGTGAACATGTCACCAAGCCTTCAAATCCTTTACACTGTAGCTGTATTGAAACTACAAATTCTATCATTAGGCATTGCAAGACTGACAGCCACATGTCTTAGCAAGGTTGCCTATCCCTGTACTTACACCTGGCCTTTACTGCAGTGTTGGACACCAACTAAGACCACTGTTATCTTGGGCTTGTGTATATGGGGGGGGGGGGGGTTTAACAAGCACCCATTGTGCTATGCTTGGCGGTCCATAAATTGACCAGAGCACAGCAACATGGACAGGCAAGAATGGTTACCAGAAAATGCCCTCACTTCTAATTCTTATTAATATCAGCATTCCCATTTATACTTGCTAGAAAACTACCATTAATCTTCAAGCAATAATGGCCAACATGACACTACTGCCATCACCCACCAATACTATCACCAACATAAAATTTATTTTTGCAGTCCTCAGCATGTGCATCACTTCACCTTCAAGCTTCCCTCACCCAAATATTCTCCTTGCTCCTTCTCCATAGATCAGTGATGGCGAACCTTGGCCCCCCAGATGTTTTGGAACTACATTTCCCACGATGCTCATGTACTCTGCCGTGTAGTTGAGCATCATGGGAAATGTAGTTCCAAAACATCTGGGGGGCCAAGGTTCGCCATCACTGCCATAGATAAAGCCCCTCCACAACAAAACAAAACAAAAACTCTTGCGCATAAATGTATAAGCCCGACAGTTCAAAGTTCTCGATGGATGGTAGCTTTCAGCCTTGCTGCCCTCAAGGATAGGAAAATCCTAACATACAGACAAAAAACAGAAAAGAGAGGGCGCACCGGCCTTAATGCACAAGCCCCTCCACATGCATATTCCTATCCTGTTGTCTTAAACACACGTGGTGTTTGTTTCAAAATGCTTTGTGCATTGGTTCGTCCTGCTGGTCCCAACAGCACTACTGTGTCTTATAGCGAGGTGAAGGTTGGCAGGAGGAAGAAGTAGCCCTTTGGGGGGGCACAGGAGATCTGCATTCCCAGTACTGTAGCCTTCTACAGAAAATTTACTTTTTGTCATCATAGCAACAGGAAAGATATCTACACTCTTCACTGCAGGGATGGGTTATTCAGACTTAAAGCAATTATTCAAGAAGTTGTAGGCCTCACATCCCAGCATTTTGAGTACCAGGGTGATAAAAGGTACAGCGTCTAGCAATGCTGTTAGCAGCTTGTCAAAATCTGAGATAGACTATAATATGCAGCAGCAGCTAGCCGCTGTACAGATTGGTCCTCACATTCAGGGCTGTATGCATACCTGTAACACAAAATACCTGCGTCTTGGACACAAATGGTACCACTTAGGCTGAGGTATACAGCAACTGGATGCTGTCCTGTCAGATCTCGACAGGCTGCTGACAGCAGGGCTGGACACTATCTGTATACGTGTGTGTGTGTTATAAATATATTATATACACACACACACACACACACACACACACACACACACACACACACACACACACACACTATCTCAGTGTAGGTGCAACACTGGGATTCTCTCCATGCAGCACTTCTGTACACAGGTGTAAATATGTCGATCTGATGCCATAACCACTAAGAAGAGCCAATATGAACGTGCCATGTATGTTACACCTTCACCAGTAATCTTCCACCTCCCAAACCAAAATTTAAACTGGTATGATCCACCTCTACCACAACTCAACACGTACAACACATCTTGCCATGCTGCGATTGTTCAATCCAGCAACCCCAATCCTATTTTTGGATGCAGTAGGACAGGGGTAGGCAACCTCGGCACTCCAACTGTTTTGAAACTACAAATCCCATCATGCCTCTGCCTCTAGGAGTCATGCCTCTGATTGTCAGTGTCTTGCAATGTCTCATGGGACTTGTAGTTTCACCACAGCTGGAGGGCCAGGGTTGCCTACCCCTACATTAGGGCATGCCTAAAGAGAAGATGTCAGGGTCTTTGTTTCTAAACGTATTTTGCTTTAGACTCATGATTGTTGGGTAATGTTCTCTCATCTCTTTCCATACAGATTCCTCACTGGTTGTGGCTCTTTTGCGGTCAGAGAGAATAATTCATTACAAGGGATCTCCCTACTTCCCTAATCATCCTTCAGTGGTCCATTCTGCCGGGCAGTACTGCATGTAGCAATAGGAAAACAAACTGTGCAGGTTACAGAAACCAGCAATCAATAAAAGAACATCAGAACACACAATGGCGGGGGAAAGTGCAGCTAAATGCACAGTGGTCACAGGATGACTTAAGATAATGAGGACTACATATATATCTGTAAGCACACGATTACAGCAATCCAGGACTGCCTCTTCTGTGAGCAGCCATTCCCACAGTCCCCATCACCACACAACCATGTCAAGCGAAGACATCGCTGCCCATCTGCGGGACTAGGAGATCAATGCTGGGATATTGTGAGAGTCACATCTGCATATCATAAAAACGACAGACAACAGCTACTTGTCCATGTAAGACACCAAACCTGAAGGGAACATTATAGTGTGATGTTTGTCTCTTGTCTGTCCTTCTGCTCCACTGACTCAGGAAACGCTCTATACAAATCAACTGTATTTTATACCACTGGTTTTCCACTTTTTTTATTACGTTACATTTTACCTGTTACCATTGACATAGTGACTGTAGGTATTGCATTTCTTGTTCTGTGTGTTCTGAAATGGGTTTTAATTTTTCCGGACAATGAATTCAGACATCAAAAAGACTGTCCCAGACACTTTGCAGTAAAAATAAACTAAAAAGGATAAAACCGATTTTGTTAAATGCTTATTGGCTTCTTGAAAAAAGGTGTGCAACCAGATTCCAGCTGCCATTTTCACTGCTGGCTAAAGAATGGAGGAGTTGCTCCCTGCATCGTGATTAAGACTACTTTCACATCGGGGTGGTTTTCAGGTGCTTTAGCGCTAGAAATAACCTTTACAAAGCGTCTGAAAACCACCTCCCATTCATTTCAGTGTCTTGTCACACTGGGGCGGTATGCTTGCGGGACATTCCAAAAAGTCATGCAAGGAGCATCTTTGGGGTGGGTTGGGGGCGCTGTATGTAGCACTCCCAGAACTCCCCGCCAATCGCAATGAATGGGCAGCACTTCCAAAGAGCTGCAAAATGTGACTTTTTACCCTCTAGCATCACTTTAGCGCTGTCCGCAGGGCGTCCCAGTGTGAAAGTAGTCTTAAGTTCACCTCTCATAACAGAAATGAGTGCCGACATCCTTCTGAAGAGGTTAGGTGCCCATTTCTGTGTTCAAAAGTTGTCACAGACACAAAACTAGCATCCAGAAAAGTACGGATCTTTATACTTGTTCTACTTTGGAGAAGCCAAAGCAAAGCATGACAGAAAGGCAAGTAAACATTTCAGAGGATGTCAATGACAGCCCCTTGCTTTGCTCTCATTACAGGTTTTCTTTTGGGCAGTTGGTACAGTAGATTTAAATGCAAGAATCTGCATTATTAAGGCTGGTATGAGACCAGCATGGAAACATTTATCAGGACACAGAGCATATGCAATACAGCTCTAAACCACCAGGGGCTACCAGTGGACCCATAGCTGGGGACTGGCAGTTACGCAGCAACTTTTAACACCATTGTCTTTGCCGTCAACCTATTCTAGATACTTTATAAGCTCAAAACCAATGGAGCACAAATACATTCTTTATCAAAAACATATAGTCCATATTTTACAATCTTTCATCAACATTTATCACAATCTTCCAGTGCTTCTTATGCCGCGTACACACGATCGGAAATGCCACCAGCAAAAGACCGATGTGAGCTTTTGGTCAGGAAATGCGACCGTTTGTATGCTCCATCGGATTCCGCCAGCAAAAGATTGAGAGCAGGTTCTCTATTTTTTGGTTGGAAAAAGTTCCTATCTGAAAGTGCGATCATCTGTATGCAATTTGGACGTGTAAAAAAAATCACGCATGCTCGGAAGCATTGAACTTAATTTTCTCAGCTCGTCGTAGTGTTCTTGACGGTCGAAAGTTAAGAGAACTTTTGTGTGACCATGTGTATGCAAGGCAAGCTTGAGCGGAATTCCGTCAGAAAAACCATCCAAATTCCGCTCGTGTGTACGGGGCATTATGCTCTTAGCAATATATGTATTCACCTCCCCCAGTGGACCTCAATTTAATAATAGGATCACAAGTGAACCTCCACCACACTTGATGCCTCTTCTCGTCCTCTTATGATCATAGTCTCCAGCTCTCCAATATGGGTACTTGCAAATGACTGAATATCTAGTGCTCTATGTATATGGGGAGATGATGGGTGACAAATGATTGAACTCGCATTGTATTATTACACATAAGCAGCTCAAAAAACAACTTAACAATATGATGGTTCAGCACGTATGAGCTGCTCGTCTCCTTAAGTGGACCCTAGTGTGTGTATAATCTCTCAAGGATGCATGCAGAATTTTGGGGTTCAAGCAGCCTCTCCTTCTTCATTCCTTTGATTAACCTTCTTTCCTTCTCAACTCGACAAACAGTCCCATTTCTATCTGCATGTGGCTGGATATAATAGTTTATACTGCTAAATGATACTTTATTTACAACCTACTGAGGAAGCCTGTTGGGTGTAACACATATAGGGGCAGAGCCACACTGTTAAGAGTCATAAGATATACAGTGGGGATGGAAAGTATTCAGACCGCCTTAAATTTTTCATTCTATTATATTGCAGCCATTTGCTAAAGACCTTTAAGTTCATTTTTTTCCTCATTAATGTACACACAGCACCCATATTGACAGAAAACACAGAATTGTTGACATTTTTGCAGATTTATTAAAAAAAAACAAAAACTGAAATATCACATAGTCCTAAGTATTTAGACCCTTTGCTGTGACACTCATATTTAACTCAGGTGCTGTCCATCTCTTCTGATCATCCTTGAGATGGTTCTACACCTTCATTTGAGTCCAGCTGTGTTTGATTATACTGATTGGACTTGATTAGGAAATCCACACACCTGTCTATATAAGACCTTACAGCTCACAGTGCATGTCAGAGCAAAGGAGAATCATGAGGTCAAAGGAACTGCCTGAAGAGCTTAGAGACAGAATTGTGACAAGGCACAGATCTGACCAAGGTTACCAAAAAATTTCTGCTGCACTTAAGGTTCCTAAGAGCACAGTGGCCTCCATAATCCTTAAATTAGGGTTGTCCCGATACCACTTTTTTAGAAACAAGTACCGATACTGATTACCGATACTTTTTTTTAATGTCACGTGACAGTGTTTTTTTTTTTTTTTTTTTTAGGGGGGGGGGGGGGGGGGGAGAAGTGAACGGTGTGTGTTTGTTTTTTTTTATATTATTTTTTACAATTTAATTTTTTTTTTATTCTTTATTGCACTATGTGTGTGTATTTTTTTTTTTTTAATCAGCCCTGTTGGGGGGGCTTTGGTGAGATATCAGGGGTCTTAGCAGACCTCTGATATCTCCCCCTTGAGACAGAGGATAGAGATTCCCCAGTCCCTTTCTCTGCAGCCTCAGCTGCACTGAGAATGAATGGAGAGAAGACAGCGGCTCCTCTCCATTCATAAACTGACACATTGTAATCACAGGAGATTACAATGTTTCAGTTATGTGAATAGACAGACAGCTGACTCTGTCCATTCACACAGCAGAGAGAGAGACAGCAGAACGGAGGGGACAGAGAAGGAGAGGGGAACAGTGGAAAGCCGGAACGGCTGGGGACAGCAGAGGGGGACAGAGGAACAGAGCAGGACAGCGGAGGGGGACAGAGGAACGGAGGGGGATGAGGTGACAGTCAGCGGTGATCGTGTGTGGGGGAGTTAGAAGCACCGATCACCGTTGTATGTCACTAAAGCAGCTAAAAGCCGCGGGGGGAAAAGCTTGTAACTCCCCCACACGCCGATCACCGCTGACAGTCAAGGTAATGGGGGAAGCATCGGGAGCATTTGCCCGAGTACAAGTACTTGGGCAAATGCTCGGTATCGAGACAACCCTACCTTAAATGGAAGAGGTTTGGGACGACCAGAACCCTTCCTAGAGCTGGCCGTCCGGCCAAACTGACCTATCAGGGGAGAAGAGCCTTGGTGAGAGAGGTAAAGAAGAACCCAAAGATCGGGGGCTTTATGGCAGAGTGGCCCGACGGAAGCCTCTCCTCAGTGCAAGACACATGAAAGCCCGCATGAAGTTTGCTTAAGAAAAAAAAAATGAAAAAACATGAAGGACTCCAAGATGGTGAGAAATAAGATTCTTTGGTATGATGAGACCAAGATAGAACTTTTTGGCCTCAACTCTAAGCAGTATGTGTGGAGAAAACCACACCTGAGCAATACAGTCCCAACAGTGAAGCATGGTGATGGCAGCATCATGCTGTGGGGGTGTTTTTCAGCTGCAGGGACAGGATGACCGGTTGCAATGGAGGGAAAGATGAATGCGGCCAAGTACAGGGATATCCTGGACGAAAACCTTCTTCAGAGTGCTCAGGACTTCAGACTGGGCCAAAGGTTTACCTTCCAACAAGACAATGACCCTAAGCACACAGCTAAAATAGCAAAGAAGTGGCTTCACAACAACCCCGTGACTGTTCTTGAATGGCCCAGCCAGAGCCCTGACTTAAACCCAATTTAGCATCTCTGGAGAGAAAATGGCTGTCCAACATTTACCATCCAACCTGACAGAACTGGAGAGGATCTGTAAGGAGGAATGGCAGAGAATCCCCAAATGCAGGTGTGAAAAACTTGTTGCATCTTTCACAAAAAGACTCATGGCTGTATTAGATCAAAAGGGTGCTTCTACTAAATACTGAGAAAAGGGTCTGAATACTTAAGACCATGTGATATTTCAGGTTTTTCTTTTTTAATAAATCTGCAAAAATGTCAACAATTCTGTGTTTTTCTGTCAATATGGGGTGCTGTGTGTACATTGAGGAAAAAAATGAACTTAAATGATTTTAGCAAATGGCTACATTATAACAAAGAGTGAAAAATTTAAGGGGGTCTGAATACTTTCCGTCCTCCACTGTCTCTCTTCTGGATTAGACACAAGAACATTTGGCCATATTGATATGTTCTGTTTATGTGCATAATATAGCACAGTTGGTGCCTTTTTTTTTTAATGTGAGTGGAATATCTTAAGAGATTTTAAATAAAGTAACTTAACGGTATGTACTATTAGTCCCATTTCTATCTGCATGGGGCTGGATATACAGTCCCTTGCAAAAGGCCCCAGAGGCTGCAACACCTAAGCAAGAGGCACCACTAACCAAACACTGCCATGAAGACCAAGGAACTCTCCAAACAAGTAAGGGACAATGCTGTTGAGTAATACAAGCCAGGAAGTAAAAGTCAGGGTTAGGTTGTAAAGCACCATCAAATCTATCATAACAAAATAGAAAGAACATGGCCCAACAGCAAACCTGCCAAGAGACGGCCGCACACCAAAACGCACAGACCGGGCAAGGAGGGCATTAATCAGAGAGGAGCACAGAGACCTAAGATAACCCTGGAGGAGCTGCAGAGTTCCACAGCAGAGACTGGAGTATCTGTACATAGGACCACAATAAGCTGTACGCTCCATAGAGTTGGGCTTTATGGCAGAATGACCAGAAGAAAGACATTACTTTCAGCAAAAAAACAAAATGGCACGTTTGCAAAAAAAGGCATGTGAGAGACTCCCAAAATATATGGAGGAAGGTGCTCTAGTCTGATGAGACTAAAATTGAACTTTTTGGTCATCAAAGTAAACACTATGTCTGCCACAAACCCAACACATCACCCAAAGAACACCGTTCCCACAGTAAAACGTGGTGGCAGCATCATGCTGTGACCAGTTTCCCAGTCCCGACTGCTGAAAAACATCCCCAGAGTTGAGAGAAAGATGGATGGTGCTAAAACCAGTGATATTCTTGAGCAAAACTTGTACCCCTCTCTGTGTGTGATTTGAGGCTAGGAGGGAGGTTCACCTTCCAGCAGGACAATGACCCCAAACACACTGCTAAAACACTTGAGTGGTTTAAGGGGTAACATGTAAATGTGTTGGAATGGCTTAGTCAAAGCCCAGACCTCAATCCAATAGAAAATCTGTGGGCAGACTTAAAGATTGCTGTTCACAAGCACAAACAATAGATTTTTTTTTTTCCCTGTTATTTTGTCCCATTTGTTGTTTCCTTCACAATAAAAAAAAAAAAATCTTCAAAGTTGTGGGCATGTTCTGTAAATAAATAATGCAAATCCTCAAACCATCCATGTTAATTCCAGGCTATGAGACAACAAAACATGAAAAATGGCAAGGGGGGACTTTTGCAAGGCACTGAGTTGAGGAGGAAAGACAAATCAAAGGAATGAAGGGAACACGGATTGAACCTCAAAAAAAAAAGTCTATGAGCTTGAGATATATATTGGGGTCAACTTAAACTAGAGTTCCACCCAAAAGTGACACTTCCACTCGTACTCCTTCCCCCCTTAGGCACCACATTTGGCACCTTTTGGGGGGGGGGGGGGGGGGCAACACACCTCTGCTTTAAAGGAGGCGAGCAGCCATGACATACTGAACCCTCACATTGATGAGGGCTTTTTTTGAGCTGCTTATGGGTAATACAATGTGAGTTCAATAAATTTGGTCACCCTTCATCTCCCTATATACAGAGAGCACTAGATATGCGTTCATGTTATGCAAGTACCCACATTGGAGAGCAGGAGACTACAATATTTGGGGGGGAGACGACGACACAGCAAGTGTGGTGGAGGTCATCTTGTGGTCCTGTTAGCACATGCATTTATGACCTTCATGGAATTTGAGGTCTACTGAGCAGATATGTTGCATAGATCAGGGATATGCAATTAGCGGACCTCCAGCTGTTGCAGAACTCCAAGTCCCATGAGGCATTGCAAGACTGACAGCCACAAGCATGACACCCAGAGGCATGATGGGACTTGTAGTTTTGCAACAGCTGGGAGGTCCGCCAATTGCATATGTCTGGTGTAGAGCATAAGAAGCATTGGGAGATTTTAGAAGATTGTGCACAATTTTGATATTGATGAAGGATTGTAGAATATGGACTATTTTGAAAAAAAAAATAGTTTGCGCTCATTAGGTACACATGGTGTGGTGGAAAAGACACATGAAGTTTAGCAGCAATTTTTTTTTCTATATATATTTGGTGTTTGACACAGCGCTGGTTGTTTAAATTCAAACAAATTTTTTTTTTTTAGCAAATCCCGGTAAAGGAGCCCTTAAGAATTACATTAGTATAGCCTACACCAGGGATATGCAATTAGCGGACCTCCAGCTGTTGCAAAACTACGAGTCCCATTATACTTCTGCTCATGCTTGTGGCTGTCAGAGTCTTGCTATGCCTCATGGAACTTGTAGTTCTGCAACAGCTGGGAGGTCCGCTAAGTGCAAATCCCTGTCCTACACCAAAGGTACTTATTTGGTCAACAAAACGTCAATATAACCATCTAGGACAGGGGTCTTCAAACTACGGCCCTCCAGTTGTTCAAGAACTACAATTCCCATCATGCCCAGTCACGTCTGTGAATGTCAGAGTTTTACAATGCCTCATGGGAAGTGGAGTTCGGCGACAGCTGGAGAGCCGTAGTTTGAAGATTCCCGATCTAGTTTAATGGAATCTCAATTTCTGGAACACCCCCCCCCCCCCCCATAAATTGTGTCAAACAATTTTAAAACAATCTTTCATCTTTAGGCCTCATGCACACTGGGCATAATAAAAAAAACGGCCAGTAGCATTGACGTGTTAAAATAACCAGTTACACTTACCGGTAACGGTGTTTCTGGGAAGTCTTCCAGGACGGCAGGCCTACAGGATGCCGTCCTGGAAGACGACTTGAGAAAAATTAGTTTTTGCCCCGTCTTTCTGCTTTTTTGCATTCATGTTTTAGCAAAGAAACACAAGCTGCATTTACAGTGTTTTTATAGCTCAAAAACTTCTCAAAACCCACCAGCTCTGGAGGGTTTTTTTTCCCCAGCCACAAAACACCCCTGCCAAAAAAACACAGATAACAGCCTATGTGTGAATGGCCACATAGGATAACATGCCGGGGAGTTTACTGGCTGCAGAAAAAAAAAAAAAAAAAAGCCAAAAACAGCCGCTGTAAAAACATTCAGTGTGCATGAGGCCTTAGACATGTTTGAGGGGAGCAATGGAAGCTCCAGGCTAAGAAGCTGCACTAGTGTTCTAAATAGATCTGCCTATCTCTCCAGCATGACCACAATCCGGAAGTGTCCTCCGAGTAGCTGACTAAACACAGAAGTAAATGAACAGTCGAGAAATGTGTTCACAGCAAGACGATGTATTTGTGTCACATTCGCAATCAAGTCCAAGCTGGCAAACTGCACACAAATCGCTTTAGAACCTAATTCCTGCATGTGAGGAGGGGGGACAAAGTGTTCATGAACAAATAAATATATAAAGTTTTCAGAGAAGGGAAGGAAAAAAAATAAAAAAAATACTTGGGTGACAGGGGGGAAAATTAGGAAGCCATAAAGACAGGAAGTGAAAAAAATCCTCAGCTTTCCTTCACTTACCCTTTATAACTAATTCATTACCACATATTAAAAAGGAAAACTAAAATAAAAATGCTCTTTTGGTCTGACCTCCGAGACCATCAATGTCTTGTGTGGGAAGAGCCTGAAATCTGTGTTACTGGTGTATAGAATTCTAAAAATGAAAGTATATTTAACCCCTTTATTGCTTGAGACAGCCATAAGCTATGAGTAACTGTGCAATATACAACTCTTGTGGCCAGTCTAGTAATGCCGGGGTTAAAAAATCAAGTGCAGGGCAATTTAAAATAATATCTGAAATGAAAACGTAAGCCTTGCAATAAACAGAAAAGGATCAGGAACTAGGAGCAAAGCAACTAATGGCCAGCCCATTGCTCTGATAGGTTGACCATGGGTTTTTGTGTTTTTTATTTTCTAATTTTTTTTTTTTTTTAACCTTCAAAGTCCTCTCTCCCCCCATTGCACAACACATGCATTATACCAAGATTTACAACCCAGATTAAGAGGGAGAGACGAAAAAACAAACAAAAAAAAATAAAAAAATAGAGTGTCCGGTCTCAATAACAAAAGGATGTTGTCGTCAGAGCCAAAAAAGGTGCTGTTATCCCCAGGATTGGGTGGGCTGGAGCATTCCTCCCTGCATGGGACCCCAAGCACATAACACAGGGTCCCGTCAACGCAGGTCCCAGTCATGACCTCACAGCATGTGCTGTTTACGCATTAAGCCCAAGAGTCTTCTCACTCATCCTCATCTTCTTCATCCTCCTCACCATCAGACAGCGCTGTACAAGGGCGAATCTGACGATAACCATCCAACCATTTTTCCACCATTTGTGTCACTAGTGGGTGGTTACGACGGCGGGAGCTTTTCTGCATGGCTACCAAGACGCCGCCTTCTGTCACACAACAGTCCAACCATTCACGCAGAAGCTTCTCCTGTTGGTCCTCATTCCCAAGCTGCAATGGATAGAAAAAAATAAAAATAAAAAAAATAAAGCGGTTAGTACAGTTTGAAAGTGAATACTCCATTAATTCCAAACATAACACGGCTAACTTATCAAAAGAGAAGGCACATATATAGATAGTGGCGGTTTGCCTTGATCAGTTTCTCTGCACAGATCATGGATTTTATGGTGACTGCAGGTGACCAAGCAAAAGACACACACTGACACAGAATTGTGGCTCTACACATTTTCTAAAGCAGTATGATACAAGACCCCAGAGATCTTATTTTAAAGCGGAAGTAAACCCATCCATAAAACAGTTACCTTTCCGGCACGTGCCGGAAATGTAACACTCCCATTGGTTGTGCTCTCAACCAAACTGTCAAACCATCCAATGGCCAGTGTCATAAACGGATCACATGTGCAGCATCATGGCAGTTGTAGATTAAACAAAGGCCAAGATGGCGGCTTCCTTGGCTGAAAACGATAGGAGGGTTTACTTCCACTTTAAGTTATGATTATACTTTAAAAGCTGAATTCCAGGAATTCAGCAACTACGTAAAAAGTGCAGGCACACCGAGTTAAGTTCAAGTAGGTGCATGACATCTCCTGAACTTCTCTTATTTATAGCTGACGGGTTTATGGCTCTGCTGTGGGAGAGGAGAGAGAGGCACACAGAGCAGCTATGCCTGCCCCTCCAGAGAAGACTTTGTATTATGTGAATGAGTTCACAAAACACAAAGTCTTCTGTCAATGAGCGAGGGGAGGGGCAGGCAAAGCGGCTGCACCGAACCGTAGAGGAAGCCAAGACCTGAAGCATCAGCGTCGGGCTCCTGGAAATACAGCCATAGCCATCTTGCGGGACTGCAATAAAACAGAGATGTAAATAGAGATAAGCCGGAGCAGGAGATGTCATGCACCTCCTTGGATTTAACTCTGTGTGCCTTCATTTTTTTTTTTTACAATAAGGAGCTGAATACCTGAATTCAGCTTTAAGGTACATCTAAACCCAGGTTCATAAATGGAATATATTGAAGCCATTTTGAAGATGTGGTGGCTGCATTTGTTTTACAACACCAATTCCAAAAAAAAAGTAGGGACGTTGTTTAAAATCTACGTAAAAAACAGAATGCAATGATTTGCAAATCTCAAAACCAAAATTGTATTCACAATAGAAAATATTAAATGTTTAAACACGGAGAAAATGTAACATTTTTGAGAAAAAAAAAAAAAATTAAGGTAATTTTGAAATTTTAGGCAGCAACACGTCTCAAAAAAGTCGACAGGACCATGTTTACCATGGTGTAGAATATAGTTTTTTAAACACTGTCTGGGAATTGAGGAAAGCAGTTGGTGGAGTTTTGGGAGAGGCATGTTGTCCCATTTATGCCTGATATAGGATTCCTAACGGCTCAAAAGTTCTGAGTTTTTGACGTATATTTCACGATGCACCAAATATTTTACATTGGTGAGAGGTCTGGACTGCAAGCAAGCCAGTTAAGCACTTGGACTCTGCATCTATGACAACAGTATGGCTTCAGAATACAGTTTAGCATTGTCCTGTTGAAATACCCAAGGCCTTCATCTGGATGGGAGAATATGCTGCTCTAAAATCTGGATACATTTCAGCATTCATGGTGCCTTTCCAGATGTGCAAGCTGCCCATTCTATACACAATATCGCACCCCCATACCATCAGAGATGCAGGCTTTTCAACTGAGCATTGATAAAGCTGGAAGGTCCCTCTCTTTAGTCTGTAGGATGCCGCATCCTCCTGATATATTTAAGAGTCTTTGCCATTACACAGGGAGGAACACTATTCTGAAACTTTGCTTGACATTTGGATGCAGCTTTTCAGATTGGTGAACCTCTTCCCATCTTTACTTCTGAGACACTGACTCTCCAAGATGCTCTTTTTTATACCCAATCATGGTAGTGAACGGTTTACTAATTAGAAGCAAAATGTTCTTCCAGCTTCTCCTGGTTAGTGCCACTTTGGCAGCTTTTTGGTGTCCTATCTCAACTTTTTTTGTGACATGTTGCTGCCATCGATTTCAAAATTATTTTATTCTTTTCTTAAAATAGCAAATTTTCTCAGTTTAAACATTTGCTTAACATTTTGTCCTTGTAACTTCCAGTTAACTGAAATGAAATGTCAAATCTGCCTTTCAACCCATCAGCTTTAAAACAAAAATTCTTCCCCCCTCCCATGTAACGGATGTGCTTGTAGTTCAAATCAGGGCGACAAGGCTGCTCCTTCAAAAGATAGTGGAGAGATTGCGGCCAACCTAAGCAGGATCATAGCGTAAAAATGAGGAGGGGGGAGAAGAGTAGAATACTAATGCAGTCACCACATCCACTAAAAGGCACTTCCCGTCTATGGATTTCAAATTCATATTCCATTACAAAACCTGCAGCAGGAGAAAGACGACTGCAGTGGAAAAAGTACGTTGGAGTGACATGCCCATTAGAATCTCTGAACGATTATAGCAGTCAGTGCCTGATTTAGCATTCACCAAAACCTGAAACACTGGTTTTGCATTGATGAAAGCTTTGCAGCTTAGTCAAACATCCAAAAAAAATTTAAACCCAACAACGGATGTACAGCAGACAAGCCCTTTACTTAGAAATAACCAGTTTTAAATAATAAATACGCCGGTCACAGTACACTTCAGGTCATCCTTTTTGGGAAATGTAAACAGTCCCCGGAGACTTCCTGGCTGCCTTTCAGTCATCTGTTTTTCATCAAAACTCCCTATACAGAAAATCTATTCCTGCCATTAAACAGCACTGAAGAAGCAAAGGCAGAACAAAATCTAGACAAGCAGAACTGTCGCATCTACAACCTATAAAGTTTTAGTTTGCAGATCAGGAAAGGTTAGAACTTCATGTGGGATTTGTATTGCTGTGACCTGTCGCTGCATTACATCAGGAAGTGAGGGGAATCTCCCCAATATGGGCATCAAAACCTACCGCCGGACCGAACCCCGCTCTGTCCAAAGGAAAAGCAAAATAAAGTTTTTTGTTGGAGCAGATGAAATGATTTCAGGGTGATCTCGTCAGTTATATGGTTGTCCTGCCAGCACAAGGGTGGAAAACCGATTCCCAACCATGCAGAGCCTAGCACAGCGCGGGCTGCATACACCTCAGAAGTGACGCTGTATGTCTAAATTAGATGTTTTCTTTTTTGGGCTGAAAATATGAGCTTGCACTTCATCATAGAAGTACAACATGGGGGGTGTATATATAGCAATCCATAGGAACCAACCAAAAACCATCTTTCCCCACCGTCCCCAATTCCCTTCTACGCAGAAGACCGGGACAGTGGCTACAGTGCAAAAATGGCCAGTCAATAACCACTTTGTGTATTCCATGGCAAACCATCCAAACCAGACAGTGCAGCTCCACACAGCCCTGTCTATGCAGGCATCTTCTATGTCAGAGACTCACAGTGACCTACAACTTCTAGACATCCCAGTGCTCAGGACTGCCATGACCATTACAAACCCAAATCATGGTTATATCCCCATTCCGATGGCAAGAGTTAAGTTATTGTTCCAACCTTGTGATAAAGGGTGAAGACTTAAAACGGAGCTCCACTTAAAGGGGGAATGTCACTTGTTTGCAACCCTTCCACTGCCTGCTTTTTTTTGGGGGTGGGTGGGGGGGAGATACCTGGTTTTGACAGGTAACCCAGCTCCCACTTCTGGCTCAGATTGCCGCGGCGAACCGAGCCAGCAGTTTGCCCTCCCCCACTTTACCTCGCATTCTTCTGGGACGCATCACAGGTACCAGAAGACGCTGGGACCACCCACAAGGCACAGCGCAACTCAAGCATGCGCAGTAAGAAACCAGCTATGAACCCTCAAGGCTTCACTTCCTGTTTCCCTTACTTGAGATGCTGGTGGCTGCACCCAAAGCAGTTTGAAGTAGCGGCTCGGGTAAGGACATCGCTGGATCCCTGGGCAGGCAAGTGTACTACTAATTAGTCAGCAGCTACAGTATTTGGGGCAGTAGTTTTTTGGGGGAGCCTGGAGCTCCTCTTTAAGCAGCCCATAGATGACTGTTTTCTTTCCTTCCACCACGGGTGTGGGGAGCCTTTCACGCCTACGGAACACAATGATTACTGGTAGTGGCTATAGCCAGCGGGAGTAATCCAATGTAAAACAAATCTGGCAGGCTGGTTGTACCAAAGTTGATCCGCTGATCACCTTGGGTACAATCAGCCTTCCCATACATGGATTGAATATCAGCTGGTACCTGCTGAGCTGGCTAAATTTCCATCTGTATGAATAGGTTTAAGCTGGCCATACATGAATGAAAAAACGTCCATTTCAACAGGGACTGGCTGATATTCGATCATGTGTGGCCACTGTGGTTAAACAGAAGTCTATCTACCGATCGACCGCCCTGCTGGTATTTTCTCAATTAGCACTGCAGGCAATAGGCTTCAGCACTACCTGTGTATTCTGATGGTGGGGGAGTCCCCCCCGTCAGAATACAATGATACAGTGGGGAGGATTTCCACATCCATATTAAATTTGTAGATGGGGGAATCGAGTCAGTCCTGCTGGTTGAATGAAAAAAACAGACCCATGTATGGCCAGCTTTATACCACCAAAGACAAGACACTGGGCAGGAGATTTAACCCACTGATGCCTAATGAGAATATAAATATTGGGTAGCGGAGGAGGCTGACATTAATCGGGAATAGGTGACATTCTAGTTCTGAAACCTTCTGCAAATGATCCCACAGCCTAAACTTCACTATAAAGATATATCAGACTACCCACGCAGGCTCCTGGAATCCGGGGTACCTTGTGAAGCACTCGCTGAAGCCTTTCATTATCCATAAAAAACGATTAGTCTTCTGTAGTCAATGGATTTTCTGGCATTTTAGGATCATAGTGAGAACATGTAAGTGTTCAATTAGACTGACCAGGAGTAGTGATACTTGTATTATAAAAGCTGCAATCAATACATGACATTTGGATGCCATTAATCAATGCCTCCTATTTAACTAAGCCAGTTAATTACATAGTTTACAGACGTCTCCAAGGATAAATGTCACGTCAAAGACATCCTGATCAGGATGATTCATCCAGGGGAGGAAGACTCCCAAGCACTGTTCAAACCTATGTTAGGATTAGAACAGAACCCCTGTGGTTGCTCATACTCTGCTATGTCAAGAAAATGATGGGAGTGCTACTACTGCACCCCTGCTTCAGGAAAACTGGATGAAGGTGTACAGCTCATATTATATAGCCATAGTGGTGCCATCACTTACCAGCTGAGGTGGATGGAGACTACCGCTTTGGCTAGCATCAAAAAACATCCTTTACATTATTAACGGCTTCACCGTTCTGAGTAGACGTACTCGTATGTTCCTCAGAACGGGAGGCCGTGCAGCGGCACGATCCTGTGATGGCTGTAATGTTCAGGCACAGCCCATCACAAATAGGGATATCGGCACTGTGATTGGCCCTCCCGATCAGGTGATGGCTGTGTCCAATCACAGCCTTCACAGTGTAAACAGACACATGTCTCGGTGCCGGTGTCTTGCCAAGAAAGTTCCCCCCCGGCGGATAAGGACCCCCCTGTACTGCGCAGGCGCAGCGCTTGCGCAGTACGAACGACTAAGGAGACGCCGAAAATAGCCGAAGCTGAAAATCTTCAGTCAGCTGTACACGACGCATGCTGCAGCCTGTGCTTACAGCTCTGTGTAACTGATGATCACAGCATCCCCACACACGACTTTTAAACCTTTAGCCTTTTTTTTTTTTTTAAGTTAAACCTTAAAAAAAAAAAAAAAAACTCATTATGACTTGTGCCTATTGTCTGAATGTACTTACATATTCAATCTGCTATGCTTCTAGCAGTCAACAAAAAGGTAGGCCTTTCACCATCCCCCTGAGCTAGGGCCATAACTATATTTCCTCTTCCTCAGAGGCCAGGGACAGATCTACCAAGGCTGGCACAATACCAGTACATGTTTACTGGTCTTACTACTAGTTTAGTATAAAGTGCTCTGGCTCCTGTGCCAGCCTGGCAAGACAGAATCTGCTATTCTCAGGAGAACAAACAAGTCCATCATCATGGCAGAGCAAGCTGCAGGTTCAGGACACAATCTGCTATGCTGAAAACGCTGCTCTGGATGCACAGTACCCGGTATAATTCAGGTATTTACCGATTCACAGTACAGGCAGTCCCCGAGTTACAAACACCCAAGTTACGAACGACTCCTACTTACGAACAGCCTCAAATGCCGGCCACTTGTGCTCCACATTGGTCCTGGATACCTCCGGACACACCCCATACTGTAGTACTACATGTACTGCATGGCCAGAAGAGCCCCAGTTAACATAACAAGCGCCCGGAACATCCCACATCCATGCACAGGCAGACGTTACACTTCTGAACAAACCTACCGTCCCTATTGTGTTCGTAACGCGGGGACTTCCTGTACCGGATATAATTCAGGTATTTACTGATGCACAGTAGACAGTATAATTCAGGTATTCATCAATCCTGATGGGAGTATCAGGTTTGTGGGGAATATGAAGTTGGTACAATAACACAGATTTTTTTTTTTTTTTTTTAATATGGAAACAATGATTTTCTACAACCCATACCTACTACCCAACACTTACAATATGTCACTGCACTAGGTTAGAGCAGCCTTTTTCTACCAGGGTGCCTTCAGGTTTCTTCAGGGGTGCCTTGGCAAAATGCCTAAAAAATGGTCTAAAGAGGTTATATAAGCCAGCAGGTGGATGAAGCCTTTTAGTTACACAAAGCCACAGGTTTTCATTGTGCACCATTCCAGCTGCAGCATCCTACCAATGACGTCATTGGTTGATAAGGCAGACATTGGGCTCTTTGCACAGCCTCCTTGTTCCCCCTCCCCTGCCCCCTCTGCCACAGCACTGGGGTCACATTAGGGAGAGAAATTGTGGGAGAAGAGAAACATTGGAATACTAGTCAGTACCAGCGTGAAAAGGTTTTTGCTTTGGAAGAGTAAATCCCCTCCAACGTCGAGTGTCCTACATGTGTGAATGTTGCTGCATTATGCAAAACTATTAGTCTAGTTTTTTTACATTTTAGAATGGGGTGCCTCAAGATTGTGCAGAATTTTAAAAGGTGCCTCAACTGAAACATTGTGAAGCCCTGGGTTAGAGTGTATGGAAACATCAACAACGACCTTCCGTACCTGTGGTATTCTATTTGTGCAATAATTGCAAAAAAATACCTATTGAACGTGTCAAACTGGGGGATTAGCCCTCCTAATTCTCATCTTGGACTACAGATCAATCAGTATGTTGTGAACATAAAATGTAGCACGATTCAGTAGTTTAGCAAATGAAAACTGGGCAGGGCTGACACCACTCATTACACAAACCGGTATTTCCCTGTACTTGCAGTGTCTTTGAAAGGATAAAAAATATGACGAAATGTATTTCAGAGATGTACTACATATATTTTTTGTAAGGATATAAACTTTAACCATTTAATTGTATACCTTCAGTAAGGTTAGGTAGTTCCTGTTGTGTTGAAGGCACTAGATCACACTTTATTAGAGGCGGAACTGTAGGTACTTTCTCTTGTGAAGGTTTTATGGTATTTTATAATAAAAAGTTTCACCTTATACCAGGTTCTAAATGACAATGGTGACATGACATTGTTTCCCCAAATATTTCCTTGATTCAATGCACAAGTACAGAGCCGCTCAGAGTTGTCAATTTTAAAAAAAGCAGGCAATGTTTATCATTATTCCTCAGCACTGGGAGATAAAGAGATACATTGCATCTCTCAGTTCTTTTAGCTCAAAGGAATGAACTTCTGTGTGTAAATGAGGTCAGTTTAACCACTTAAATACCAAACCTTTTTTTGACACTTGCTGTTTACAAGCTAAAATCTTTTTCTGCCAGAAAATAAGAACCTGTATATATATATATATATATATATATATATACACACACACACACACACACACACACATATACATATATATATACACACACATATATATATATATATATATACACACACACATATACATATATATATATATACATATATATATATATACACATATATATATATACATATATATATATACATATATATATATATATATATATATATATATATATATATATATATATATATATATATACATACATATATACACATACACACATACATATATATATATACACATACATATATATATATACACATACATACATATACACACATACACATACACATACACATACACATACACATACACATACACATACACATACACATATACATACATATACATACATATACATATATACATATACACATACATACATACATATACACACACACACACATATACACACATATATACATATATTTTAGCAGAGACCCTAGAGAATAAAGGAGCAGTTGTTGCAATATTTTGTGTCACACTGTATTTGCACAGCGGTCTTTCAAACACTTTTTTTGGGAAAAAATACTCAACAAAAAAGTTAGCCCAATTTTTTTGTATAATGTGGAAGATGTTACGCCGCAAGAATCGTGATCTTTATTCTAAGCAAAAAAAAAAATTGTGATTCTCATTTAAGCCAGGATTAATGCAGCTCTACCTGACAAGAAGTGAGGGAAAATCTGCAACAGGGACAGAAAGCAATAAAAAAATAAATAATTTATTGAGGTTACATCAAAGTACGTAAGGTTGAATAAAGACAATAGTCCATCCAGTTCAACCTGTGTAGGTGTATGTGTGTGAGTGTCTATAATCATTTCCCATATCCCTGTATGTTGTGTTCACCAAGATACACATCCAAGAATCTTTTAAAATATCCATACACCCCGCTGCCACCACCAATTGGTGGAAGAGAGTTCCACAGCCTCATTGCCTTGACAGTGAAAATCCCCCTACGCAGTTAAAGGTTAAACCGCTTCTCCTCCAATCTCATTGCGTGGCCCTGTGTCCTCTTACACTCCGAGACTGAATCATTTCCTACGCTGGGATCACCATATCTCCTCAAGTCTCTTCTCCAGCGAGAATAAAATTTAGTGCCTGTAGTCGTTCCTCATAATTGAGATCGTCCAGGCCCATTATTAATTTAGTTGTCCTCCTTTGGACACTCCAGTTTCAGCACATCCCTTCTGAGGACTGGTTACCAGAACTGGACAGAGTATTCCAGATGTGGTCTAACCAGAGTTTTATATAGTGGCAGGATTAGAGTTTTATCCCTTGAGTATATCCTTTTTTTTATTCATGCCAAAATTCTGCTGGCCTTGGTAGCTGTGGCCTGATATTGCTTGCTATTGCTCAGTGTCATGGACAGGGACCCCCAGACCTTTCTCCATCCTTGATTCCCCCAGCGGTTCTCCCCCTAGTGAGTAGTTTGCTTTTATGTTTTTTTTGTTTTTTTTTTATGTTTGTGTAGCAGTTGGAGATTTTACCCTCGCTTAGTCTGATGAACCGAATCACAGGGACAGTAATTAAGCCACGAATAGCAGTTTAAACAGGACTTCTATTCCGTCCCCAAAACATTTGGATAGACATGCACTTTAACATTACAGCCAGCAGGTGTCACTCTCTGTAAATAACTAGAGAAAAAAAAAAACCCTTCATCAGGCACAAAGGTTGGGGATGCAAAGCTGATGAAAGTCAGCAACATGACTACTTTTGGTGGTGACATGAATTTCTCTGCATGTGTTTCACCGATACTGATCATAAGATTAGGCCAGGGCCTGGAAACAAGCAGACCTCTAACTTGATGCCGTTCTAAATGGAGACATCTGCCCGTGTAGGGCCACCCCAAGACTAACTAAAGGCCAAACACAGGGAAATACATATCTGTTTTAGAAGACATTGCTATAAGGATGCATATGCCATATATAATAAAGTAGACTACATATCCCTTCCTCCACCAATTGTAAGTGAAGCGCATAACGGGATAGATTTATTGCTGCTCACACAGCTAACAGCTCAGAGGCCCTGGAGCTGTACATTCTCTAATGCACTATTTATACATGAGAAAGAAAAGCATTTCTTCCTAAGAAAATAAAACCAGATGTGGACTACAAGCAAGGGAACCCCCCCCCCCCCCCCCCTTTTTTAAGAGCATTGGTACTTCTTTACATTACAAAATAGTTAAAAGCCTACAACTTGTACATATATAAGGCAACACCACCCTAGGAGATCAATCGTTCTCCTAAGAAACACTTAAATGCCATTTATAAAAGTGGGTCATATAAAAAATAAAAAAAAAAACCCAAACACTAAAAAGTATGCAATTTGTGGTACAAAGATTACATCTGAAACATAGCAAGGACTGCCTAGTTTCCAGCTTAAAGTGTTACAAAACCCAGGAGCCTACATGCACTATATCTGGTCTCCCACAGTACATGGAAATTCAATTATAGTAAATATAAACTGCTAAAATATTTTTTCAGCCGTATGTGACTTCTATCAGTGTCTTGTTACAGCTCGTAGGAAGAGTTTTCATTCTCCCCTGGCTGCCCTATGAGGCTGCAGGACCCCTGACCCTCTGTCTGGACAGTGCCGATTGCATGTGATCAGCACAGAGCCACCCTCCCAAGGAGAGGGGAAAAAAAAAAAAAACAAAAAAAAAAAACACACACACCAAACTGAGCATGAGCAGCTTGTCCCCTGAATATGTTCTATCAGGATATGCATTGGGGACTGTGGAGGAAGGGGAGGAACAGAGGAGACAGGAACAAACAGCTTTTTTACACAATGCAGAGGATTAACCCCTTAGGTTCCACCGTGACTATAACAAGCATGCTTTACTGCATATACAGACTGATTTTACTGTTGTGGGTTTAGTAAAGCTTTAACCTCCCTGGCGGTATGATTCTTTCTGATTTTAGGTGCTGAAAGCGGTACAATTATTTTGCATGGAAATTTGGCGTTTTATATTGTAGGTCTGTAATTATTAACAATAACACACTTAAATCTGTCCAAACAAGAGTCTAGTAGATATCCCGGGTATGATAAAGTTTGAAACACAAAAACATAAATTATAATATAATAAAAAAAAAAAATAATAATTAAAAAAAATAAAAATAAATAGTAATAAAATAAATTTCCACACGATTCACTATCGCTCAATTCTGCAAGTGTTCTAATTTACTATCGCTGTTTTCTAGCTGGTCTAAAGCCATTTTTGACGTAAAGGGACACTTTTTGGTTGCTATGGACAATCTCCAGTTTCCAGGCAGAAAGAACAGTATATGCAATATAAAACTGCATGCAGGGCATGGGCCAGAGCACTGGGGACAAATGGGATGTGAAATGATTTCATACAGTACTGTAATCTGTAAGATTACAGTACTGTATGTGTTATGCTTTTTACATTTTTTTGAATTTGCCGCCAGGCTCCGCCCCCGTGCATCGCGACGCTCGCAGGGAACGGAGCCTGGCACAGAGAGGCTTCGGAACAGGACACAGCCCGCGGACACTGCGGGGGACATCGCAGGATCCCGGGGACAAGGTAAGTAAGGAGGCACCAGGATCCTGCGATGCAATCCCGAGTGTGGCTCGGGGTTACCGCTAATGGTGCTGAATTTTAACCCCGAGCCACACTCGGGAAAACCGCCAGGGAGGCTACAGGCGAAGTATGGAAATAGAAAAAAAATGAACTTCATACTCCCATGCAGCAGAATTAGTGTGATGCTGCAGCTGTCCCCTGCCGGCTCTAAGCCCAAGAAATGAAAGATCACATGACTGCTGATCACTCAGTTCTGGGTGAGCTGAGAGCAGTGACTGTCAGTCACCACTCAACCCCTCCAGTGTTCACTGGAACACCAGGCTGTGGGAGGGGGCGGGCACCAGTTGCCAATCAGGTAGCCAGGTGGCTCCTGACAATATGGTCATGATCTGACTGATTCTGGGCCACAGGAGAGCAAAAGCACACTCCTGTGACTCAGAAGAGAAGTATGGCCACAAAAGCTTTGGTCATACAGTGGAGCCTCGGATTAGGAGCATAATCCGTTCCAGGAGTATGCTCGTAATCCAAAGTACTCGCATATCAAAGCGAGTTTTCCTATTGAAGTCAATGGAAACGAAAATAATTTGTTCCGTATTGCCTTCAATGGAATGCAATACCGCATGCGGCCAGAGGTGGGAGGGCGCTAGAGAGCCTCGGAAACGGCCGAAAAAGCCCCAGGACACTCTGGCGGACCTCGGAAAGACTTCCTACCCGAGATTTGGCAAGGTCGGCCGAAGTGTCCTCGGGCCTTTCCGTGCATTTCCGAACGGCGCTGATCGGCGACGTTCGGCTCTGGCGCCCCCCCACCTCAGGCCAAAAGTGGTACTGCACATCACTTTGGCCTGAATCGTGCTCGTTTTGCGAGACAACACTCGCAAACCGAGTTACGATTTTTAAAAATACAGTGCTCGTATTGCGAAATGCTCATTAACCGCGTTACTCGCAATCCGAGGTTCCACTGTACTTTAAAGCAATGGTGAGACAAAGGATAATTTACAAAGGCTTTTGTAAAAATAAAATGGACCCTTTTGGGCTACTCTTCTTTGAGCAGGAGCTCTATGTGCACCTCAGTGAATGTACCCTTCGTTACATAAGCAACTATATGAGAGAGTTCCAGAATGGTAGCCTGTGTGACATTATCTGCATACACGTCATGGGTAGCTTTATTGGATTAGTGCAGCTAACCCAGAGTGAACTATAGAACGTCTAAAAATGCTAGTTCCCTGGCTTCAAATGAATCACTGACCTAGAACAAGCACGCAGCAGGTGAAGACAAAACTCCTAAATTGTACACTGCAATTGCAGACTACCTACATCTCAGCACCTTTATACCTCCTGTGGCATTCTGTAAAATGAATGAAAAGGTCACAGGCTAACCTCTTGCGCAGACAGGAAGTGAATATGCAGGAGCTTCCTTTCGCTGTCCACCAACGGGAGAAACGTAACTGTTACATCGTCATCTGTGTTTAGATTTGCACCAGCCCCACGATTGTCATAGCCATCATTCTCCATGGCTACCAGGGCCGAGAAATGACCCCGCGTGTAGCCCAAGGCGATCGGGCTTTTCCAGCAGAAGCTTTGCTCCCATAAAAGCGGCAGGTATACTCCTATGGAAGGAAGGTCACACACAAGTCAGCGCCACACCACAGTACATACAAAACACCTACACAAAGTACAGCTTCTGTTAACATGGTGCAGATTTGGCAGTGCATTAAAAAAAAAAAAAAAAAGTTTGATATCATGGAACTATTTTTTTCTCAAGGATTTTCAAAAACGCCATTAAACAGTTTTGAATGGAGAGAAGAAAGTGACAATAGAGCACATCTGCTGCTGATCAGTTCCAGTGTCTAGCAGAAATAGAAATCCTTTGACAATCTCTCCATACCAGGACGGTAGCCCTCTAGGCCAGGGTTTCTTAGCTAGGGTTCCAACACAATCTACCCGTCGCTCGCAGGCAGGTGATGTGTAGATCTCCATCATATACATCCAAAGATGAGATTACTTCTAGCCTGACAGCAGGCAACTGTTGCAAGGCACAACTATAATGAACAACTGAATGTGTGTGTGTGTCAGACAAAAGGGATCAACTGACTATTTGGCAACAATCCCTGTTCATTGCACACCTATTTTACAAAACAAAAATCACTTTACCTTTTTGGTGGGGGGGGGGGGGGGGGGGGGAGAGAAAGGGGCAATATATATATATATATATATATATATATATATATATATATATATATATATATATATAATATTTTAATTACATTCAGCCCCTTTCACACATGTGGACCATTTGTCTGTCTTTTTCATTCATCTGTTGACGGACAAAAAAAACGGGCATCAATGCATCTCTATGAAAAGAGGGATGTAAATGGATATTTACATCGTCCTCTGTCAACATCCCTTGTTTTAGAACAGATTAAAGCCCTATTTTTCTTACATTTAAAAAAACAGATCTGACGAAAAACGGATGTTTTTGCATGAAAAAAATAGAGGATCGGGGCGAACATATTAGTTTGATAAACCTTTACGCAAATACTGCGGGGTAAAAAAAAAAATCTGTAGCATTTTTTTATATTCTAGAGGTCATATGCTTTCAGAAAATATATGGCTTTGGGAGTCTTTCACAAATTTTGAAAGCGTTAAGGGAAAAATGAAAACCTTCAGATTGTTAGAGAAATTTTGACATTTAAAGTTTTGCGTTCGTTCGATTTTCACCATTTTGCAAAAAGGTGCAATGTAAAAATTACAAAATATCAACTCAATACAGGTTAAACTTTTATATTTAGTAGGAATTTTGTTAAATTTGCTGTGTATTTATCTGCCAATCATGATTTTAGTGGATTTTTAGCAAAAATATTGTTTTAATAAACATTTACGCAAATATCGTGGGACCTTAGAAAATCAGTAGCATTTTTTTATTCTACTGGTCATGTAGTTTCAGAAAATGTATGCTTTGGGGGGTCTTTTACAAACTTTGAAAGCTATAAGTGAAAAATAAAGGAAAAATTGCAAAAATGGTCTGGCCACCTGAGTGTACAAAATGGAGCACAGGGTCTGGCAGCGAAAGGGTTAAAACACTAAAATAATATATCATTGTCATTTATCAAACACTATAAAAACTGAGAACTCCCCATTATGATGCTTCCCCCCCTCCCCCCCATTAGAACACCCCTCCACTTTCCATGTTTTCTGAACCAGTATCTGGATACTGATGCCTGACTGTACCTGGAAAACGAGTGTACCCCAGCGTCTCCCCACGGAAGCTCTTATAATATTTCACTCCATACAGAGTGTGTCAAAGGGATCAACCGACTATTTGGCAACAAGCCCTGTTCATTGCACACCTATTTCACAAAACAAAAATCACTTTACCTTTTGGGGGGGGGGGGGGGGTCCCAGAAGGAGCAGTATATATATTTTTTTAATTACATTCGGCCCCTTTCACACATGTGGACCATCTGTCTGTTTTTCATTCATCTATTGACAGACAAAAAGACGGACATCAATGCATCTCTATGAAAAGAGGGGTGTAAATGTATATTTACATCGTCCTCTGTCAACATCTGTTTTTTTAGAACAGATTAAAGCCCTATTTTTCTTACATTTAAAAAACCAGATCGGACGAAAAACGGATGTAATCAGAAACATGGTCTGTTTTTGCATGAAAAAATGGCTCCAGGATTCAAGTGGTTAAAGTACCGTATTTATCGGCGTATAACACGGACCCTAATTTTAAGAGGGAAGTTTCAAGGAAGGGGAGGGGGGGAAAAAAAAAAAAAAAAAAAAAACACACAGACCCCCTTTCCTTATAAAAAAACCCCTGCACTCCCAGCATACTTGAGGAAGTTAATAAAATAATATCACTCATTGTAAATAAAAGCTTCTATATACCTCAATTAACGCCGTGCTCTCATGGACATGGTCATGTGACTCTCCTCTGCTGTTTCATTGATAATCACAGAGCAGGAGGAGAGCAGCCAGAACGAGCGGCATTACTTGAGGTATTAAAGGCTCCCATTTACATTGAGTGACACAGGAGGAGTGGTATATGAGAAAGGGCTGTCAGTAATATTTTCTTAACTTTTTAAAGTATGGCAGCGCTGTCCCAGGGCCAGGAGAGGCAGGGCAGCTAGGCCGACACCCTCCCAATAGGTGGCACCCAGGGCGGCCCACCCAATTTGATAAAAGAAAAAAAAAATTATATTAGAGATATAGATATCCATCTATATCTAAGGCACGGTGGGGAAAAAAATAAATGTTATAAGCCGATAAATACGGCAATTGTAGTGTCTTTTTGCCTATAAAAACAACATGTTGTACTTACCTGCTCTGTGTAGTCGTTTTGCACAGAGTAGCCCCGATCCTCTCCTTCTCGGGTCCCTCTTCTGTGATCCTGGCCCCTGCCTCCTGTTCAGTGCCCCTACAGCAAGCAGCTTACTATGGGGGCACTGGAGCCAAGTCACAGCACCGTGTCCATTCCGACATGGGGCACCGCCCAGTTCCCCTCTCTCCCCTGATTGGCTAGCTGACTGACAGCAACAGCCAATGGCTCGTAGACAGTGCTGGACAGAGCAGGACCTCAGGTAAGTGTTAGGGGGTGCTGGGACATCTGCTGCACACAGAAGGCTTTTTATCCTAATGCATTAAGATAAAAAACCTTCTGACTATACAACCCCTTTAAGGATCGGGTGACACACGGTTTCCGTTTTTTAAAACGTGAATGGACTGAGTAAACGAATGGCTCGCATGTGTGAAAGGGGCCTTAGTTATACAGCACATATGCACAACCATTGGCAAAATAATGTTCAATGTGTCCTTTAAGATCTATATCCACACAAGTTTTTATTTAAATCAAATGAGTTCTGCATTCCCATACAAATCTATAGGGATGCAAAACCCGCTTGTAGGGGACCAAATGCAATCTGAAACCAATGACAAAATGTCAAGCTGATGCCATTGACACAAGACCAAAGCCCACTTATAATTGAGATATGATTAGGCTACCACTTTACTGAAATTGTCAATTTTGCAACTTTTTTTATTGTGAACATCTCACATGCAATGCAGGAGCCACATTTTTATCACTTCTCTAGTTTCATTGGCACAAGCACATTCACTCCATATTTCTTCCACTCATTCAGAAAGCTCAACCTCTTCCCAGCAGTCCAGTAATCTATTTTACTTCTAGATGATGATAGAGCATCGCAGGACCTGTGACTGGCCAACATTAGTCACTGCAGCTGCAACTGTTCCTGCCTGTCTGTAATCAGATCTCAAACTGATAAGTAAAGTGCGGCTACTGACCTAAGGAGACAGGAATTATGGAGGGCACCAATTGTTGTACAGAAACACAAGTTTGTGTACACATTAGTAGAAACTAAAATTGGTACATATCAACTGTTCAAAGGTACCAGAAGAAGTCCTGCCCCTAGGTTAGCTTTACAGTCTTTTGTACCCCACCCAAAAAAAATTAAAAATAAAATTAAAAAAAAAAAAAATAGGAAAAACAATGCTGCATTTAACATATGTTCATTGCACACTACTTGCTTAGGAACTTCAATGAAAGGCAAGCACCATTTGTAACAGGGAGAAAGGTGAGGGTGGTGAGGAAAAGGTGTTGGAGCCGGGAAGAGTCATGTCACATGACTTGTCAGTCATATAAATGGTCTCTCCACCAATCCGTTCCCTGTGCAGCATTAAGCAACATGGTCTGCATTTTATAAATGACACATAGAACAGAGGCTACAGCGTGTGTCCAGGAGCCCCATATTTTGGTAGCTTCTTACTTATCTAGATAGGACACCTTATACCTTGCTAATAAAACTACTGTAAATTTGTGATCATTTTATCAGTTTCATATTGTCATATCTTTCCTGAAAACTCCCTCTTCATGTTATTATCTAAACAGCTATATAGTGCTGTATAGGCCAGAGGAAGAAGCCACATCCTTTAATCCTTTCACTGCCAAGTCCGATACGGACCTACAGAAGTGCCCGCAGGTGGCCAAGTCCGTACGGCCCACGGGCCTCATTTCTCTCTCTCCTATAAACTTCAATGACCATAAGCTTATATCAGAGTTGTTCAGCGGAGACTGCTGAATAAGATTACAACCCGCTGATCAGAGTTAACCCCTAATGTGACCGCCCCCTTGCCACTTGCTCCCCCACCCCCCACCGCTCCCTTCCAACTAAAAACTGCCCCCCCTATCTCCTTCACCCCTTCTAGCACTGATTCCCCCCACTCCCAATCCGACCCCACCCACCAAGCAAACCTCAGCCGCCATCATTAGTCGGCATCCTCCCCTGCCGCCGGCTTCAGGTGCTGCATGGGGTTTTGGGGAGGACCCAAATGTGTCCCCCCCGCCGGTCAGATAGCGTGTGCGCCCCCCCCCCCCCCGTACTGACCCCGCACCACCAATCCAACTCTGCTCCAAACGCATCTCTTTCTGCACTGAGCTGTCAGGCTGGGGATCGCGGTGCAGCTTGGTAAACATGTGTTTACCAACCCCCCCCCCCCATGTACAATGGATATAGACAGCGATCGCTACTATATCCACTGACAGCTGATCATTGTAACTGCGAGTGTTACAATGTATCAGACTGTCATGTTATGAATAAATAGAATCTCTATACGGAGTCCATGCATTCATGTACAGTGCTACAGAGAAAGGGACTATCTTCAGTTCCTTTCTCGGAATCAAAAAAAGAGATGGGGGTCTGTTTAGACCTCTGATATCTCACCAAAGACCCAGATTGGGCCCGCCTCAAAATCAGACAGGCAGACCCGATCGATCTGCTTGTGTGGAAGGGGCCTAAGGCCTTGTTCAGACAGGGCATACACAGAGCACCTTTACAGGGATGCACAGGTGTTCCGTGCATCTCTGTGCAGGCAGTCCCATCAATGTCATTTGGGATGTAGCACCTGGACGAACAGAGCTGTTGCTCCTAATTTTATTTCCATGTAGGTCCGCATGCATGTCCCTGAACTCACACTGTCTGTTCGGGGTCATGTACCCACGTGGATGTCAGATTGGGAACAGCAGCTATGCCTGTGCAGCCGTTGCATCCCAATTGACATAAATGGGACTGCCTGCATTGAACACCTGGAGCACATGGCCCCTCACGGGCGTACACTTTAGTATGCCACATGTAAACGATGCTTTCGTAGCAATTTAGCAGGAATTTTGTAAGTTATGTTGTGTTTATGTGCACTATTAATGATTTTAGTGTATTTTTAGCGAAAATATTGTTTTGATAAACATTTGTACAAACATCGCGCTGCCTTAAAAATCAGTAGCACCTTCTTTCTTTTCTACTGTTCAGAAAATGTATGGTTTGGGCGGTCTTTTACAATTTCTGAAAGCCGTAAGTGAAAAATGAAAGCCTCCAAATTTAAGAAATTTTTGGGTACATTCGACTTTCACCATTCACCAACTCCTTTACAGGTTACGCTTTTATATTTAATATTGATTTAGCAGGAATTTGGTAAAATTAGCTGTGTTTTTATCTGCTAATAATGGTTTTAGTGTATTTTGTGCGAATATATTAGTTTGATAAACATTTGCGCAAATACCACGGGGTCTAAAAAAAAAAAAATCTGTAGCACCTTTTTATTCTAGAGGTCATATGCTTTAAGAAAATATATGGCTTTGGGAGTCTTTCACAAATTCTGAAAGCAGTAAGGGAAAAATTAAAACCTTTAGATTGTTAGAGAAATTTTGATATTTAAAGTTTTGCGTTCGTTCGATTTTCACCATTTTGCAAAAAAGGCGCAATGTAAAAATTACAAGATCTTAACTCAATACAGGTTAACCTTTTATATTTAATAGGAATATTGTTAAATTTGCTGTGTATTTATCTGCAAATCATGATTTTAGTGGATTTTTAGCAAAAATATTGTTTTGATAAACATTTGCGCAAATATCGTGGGACCTTAGAAAATCAGTAGCACCTATTTTTTATTCCACTGGTCATGTGCTTTCAGAAAATATATGCTTGGGGGGGGGGTCTTTTACAAACTTTGAAAGCTAGAAGTGAAAAATAAAAAAGCAAAAAGGAAAAAATTGCAAAAATGGTCTGGCCACCTGAGTGTACAAAATGGAGCACAGGGTCTGGCAGTGAAAGGGTTAAAACACCAAGAGCAAAATAATATATCATGGTTATTTATCAAACACTATAAAAACTGAGAACTCCCCATTGTGATGCTCCCCCCTCCACTTTCCATGTTTTCTGAACCAGTATCTGGATACTGATGCCTGGCTGTACCTTGAAAACGAGTGTACCCCAGCGTCTCCCCACGGAAGCTCTTATAATATTTCACTCCATACACTATAATTGGTCTCCTAAGAATATGCGCAAGAACGAAGATGTGCGTCTGTTCCAGGCTGGCCCCTGGCTGTAAAGAGATGAAACATTACAGGTTAGCTTATACAGGAAAAAATGGCAGGTTTGTTTTAGAAAAGATTTGTCTACCTGGAGTTGGGCTTAAAAAGCTAAAACCAAACACTAGGTTGTGTCTGGATTGTTGGCATACTTCATATTCCCATCGCACACATTCCTGGATGAGCTCTCAAATTTGGGTGCTGCAGCAACAACCAGGTGGATACTGGTTCAAGTCACAATGAAGAGATTTGCCAGCACACCATGGAACGACATAAATAGCGTCCAAACAGATAATTTAATACATGATCACAACACAAGGAGACTGCAACATTTCGGAGTCACGCAGGACCCCTTCATCAGGCATGTGATGACATCACATGCCTGACGAAGGGGTCCTGCTTGACCCCAAAACGTTGCACTCTCCTTGGATTGTTGGCAGTCCCCACCCCATGCCCTCTTTTTGGCCTGCAGCAGAAAAGCAGTCAAACACCAACCTTCCAATGTTTCCATATCTGTGACCAGGGAACTGGAGGATTGTGGGAGGACGGGTCTAAATCCAGTCATCTACAAATGGCATTAGTGGGAACGATTTTAATGGCCCAAACAAAAACAGGTAGCAATTTTTGGACATTATTCACACCAAAACACAATACTAAGCAGCTTTTATAGGATTACAAAATGAGCATTTTTTTCCAGCTGCATATGAACACAGTTGTGTCTGAGAGCATAGGAAAAGTATTCTTATAAACCGCAGGATTCTTCCTTTTAAAGCTGCCTGAAGGATGCAGATAATGGAATTTTCTCAAGATGCGCAGCGGATATAAAAAACAATAACATGCTCAATAATGCAAAGCATTAAAAAGTAAAGTAAATGTTGAGAGACTTAATCATTGCCACACCTTTCCCTCTTGGCACCAAACTGATATATTATATATAATTAAAAGCTGAATTCCAACAGCTTAATACATTGTTCAAATACATATGAGCTGCTTTACCTGGCAAAGAATTATTTTAAGTTTTTGTCCATCCAGTCCTGCAATTTACTCATCACTGACAGACAGCAAAGCCAGTTTGGCAACCAATGCAGTTATGCATCACCCCCCCCCCCCCCCCAACCAGCGCTTTTTCAGTAAAAGGAGCATTTTGACAAGCTGAGGCTCTTGCACGCGATACTCCTTGTTTGAGCATCTACTTTTTCAGATTTTTTTTTTTGTATGCATTTGCGTGCATTTTCACGTATAGGCGCTAGTGCAAAAATTTATCACGTCCTGCACAATATGTAAATGGTCATTTGCGCGCATGTGGTAAGTTACTGACCAAAAGAGACGATTTTTCTTTTTACTGAAGAATGCACGGCGCTTGTTTACATGCGTGTGCATAGGCAAATTACAATCAAACTCAGTAAAAAAATAAATAAAAAAAGAAAGCTGTACTGTGCTTTCTCCAGCTGCAGCGTGCAAGAGGTATACATCCTTTGCTAAGGACGAGTCAGTTTTTTTTAGTTTAAACTGCAGGTTGGGGGGGAAAAAAAAAAAAAAAAAAAAGGGTGGTTGAACAGAAGTTGATCAGTAGAGATTTAACCACAGTGGGCCATACATGTCCCTGCTGAACCGTACAAATTTAATTCCATGTATGGCCAGATTTACTCTGCTCTTTTCAACATGACCATTTCTCAGCCAAAATAATTCACACAGAATACCCGATTGGCTCCCAAGTGCTGCCCCTCCCTTTCCCCAATCTGAGTTGCACTATATAAAAGGGATTAGAGGAGGCGGATTCTGAGTTAAATTCTGGAAGTTACACAAGTACGCTAGTTACATGCAATCATTACCAGAAGCAGGGGCTGGCATGTCTGAAAGTTAAACCGGTGTTTAGCACAGGCTTTTTATATTAAATTGGATCCATAGTAATATAGCGTGGGGACACAGTATAAGAATAATGTATTAGTTGTTCATTTACGGCCCCTGCAAAAAAACGGTTATCTGGGAGGGATCTCACGGTTCCCACTGCCAGCAACATAGACAATGATTGTTTCTGGCTTTTACCTGGCTTGCGAGTGACAGAATAAAAGCCCAGTCTTCCTGCCACTGTTCCTCTCTTAGAGAGAAGTGTAACCCAAAACTCTGCGAGTACCAAGACTCCCACTCCTTCCAGCGGCTGTAAAACCTGGAAAATAAAATAAAAAACATTTAAAAAAAAAAAAAAAAAAAAAAAAAACACACACAACACACACAAACTACAATTCAAATAGTTGTACTGACATTAGAGCTGCACAATTCTGGCCAAAATGAGAATCACGATTTCTTTGCTTGGAATAAAAAGATGATTCTCACGATGTAAAAGCTTTCACATACAAAAAAAAGAAAAAAAAAAAAAAAAACCTGGGCTAACTTCACTGGTTATTTTTTTATAATTCATTAAAGTAATTTTTTTCCAAAAAAAAAATTGCATTTGAAAGACCGCTGAGCAGATACAGTGACATAAAATATTGCAACAACCATTTTATTCTCTAGGGTCTCTACAAAATTTTTATATATATATATATATATATATATATATATATATATATATATATATATATATATATATATATATATATATATATATATATATGTTCTAAGTAATTTTCTAGCAAAAAAAAAGATTTTAACTTGAAACCAACAAATGTCAGCAAAAGGTTTAGTGTTTAAGCGGTTAAACACACAAGTCTATTCCATTGACTAATTGTTACAATGTTTATACTGAAGATCACTGCTAAAAAAATGTTGTGATTCTTGGCAGACTGCCCTGATTTTTTTCTTCTTCCTTTCTTTTGAGAGCTGTCGCATAGACAGAATCGTGAAACACTTGTCAAGATCGCAACGGGGATAAAATCGATAACGATTGACGATTAATCGTGCAGCTCTAACTGACATGCGTGTTGGACAAACTGCTGTACTACGATTCTGAAAGAATAGTATGGAATTGAATTGCAATGGCAGCAGCACAATGGTGTGAACAGATCCTACTGAAAACTATGGATTTGCTCTTGTCTGCATTTTGCCTGTGCTTGAGAGCAAAAATGCAGAGAGTTCACTAGCCTTTACGGTACCCTGTAACGCTGCGCGATTAATCGTTAAAGAATAGAGATCGTGATTCAACCACCCCCTCACAATCTTAAAACAGCATTTCCTTGATTCAGTGCAGAGAGTCTTCTGATCACAGCGGTCACAAGAAGAAAAAAAAAAACAAACGCAGGCAGTTTATCACAACATAGCTTAGGCTGAGATAAAGAGAAACATTGTAACATTTAATTCTTTTAGATCAAATGGACGAACTTGGTCTGCAAATGAGGTCAGTTTAACCACTTAAAGACTAAACTTTTCTGACACTTGTATTTTTTGCTAGAAAATTACTTAGGAACCCCCCCCCCCCCCCCCAAACATTATATCATTTTTTTTTTTTAGCAGAGACCCTAGAGAATAAAATGGCGGTTGCTGCAATATTTTATGTCGCACTGTATTGGTGCAGCGGTCTTTGTCGCAATTTTTTTTTGGAAGAAATACACTTAAAAAAAAAAATAACTAAACGGTTAGGTTAGCTCAATTTTTTGTAGAATATGAAAGGTGTCAAGTTAGAATCATGATTTTTAGTCCAAGCAAAAAAAATTTGAATCTCATTTCAGCCAGAATCGTGCCCTGGCTCTAATGTTGCAAAATTTAGTAGAATATGGCAACGGCTGCCGCATGTGGGTTTATATGCTACATCAGTAGTGCGCACATAGTGAGAAGAACTTGTGCAGTGAAGGACAGCTGTATGTAGAATTCAGCCACAGGTCCCTGACCAATGCCAGTGATGATACCCAATAAAAAGAAATTCCTATCTGCAGCACTGTGTAATGGAAAGGAGCACAGCTAAATGATTAAGGTAAATGAGGTTAATAAGCCTGGGATAAGCAAATGAACAATTTATAATAGAGAAGTCAATGGCCACTTTTCACCATTAACCACTTGCTGACTGCCTGAGAATGCACATCATGTTTTTGACATTAAATACCAGGGTAATGGGTGCAGCTAGATGCCATAACCTCAGTATCGTTCTTGCCTGGAGGCAGCTGGCTTTCCCATAACAGTGATCCCAGCAGCCGGCGGATTCGCTACGGGTTCACTTTTAGAAGCGGCAGGAGAAGAGGTACCCCCCCGGTTTCCCAGTTGTTTCCAGGCTTACCAGAGCAGTCGGTAATGCCTGGAAGTGTTCCAATACGGCCGATGCCTAGGCAGGAAGTCGAGTGAGGACAACATGGCCCCCACTTGGCTCTATGCCCTTAGAGAACCTGAGCGACTTATGTCACTTCTGGTTTTCGGGCACAATTTTTTTTTTTTTCTTAAACTTAATTATTTTCTTTTTAAAGGTAAATGAGAAATCTGGGGTCTTTTTGACCCCAAATCTCTCAATAAAGAGGACCTGTCATGCTTATTTCTATTACAAGGGATGTTTACATTCCTTGTAATAGGAATAAAAGTGATCAAAAAAATTTAAAGGGCCAGTGCAAAAACTAAATAAAAAATGTAAAGTGCCCCCATTCCTCCGTGCACAGAAGCGAACATGTACGCAAGTCACGTCCGTATATGTAAATGGTGTTCAAACCACACACACGTGAGGTATCGCCACGATCGTTAGAGAGAAAGCAATACGTCTAGCGCAAGACCTCCTCTGCAACTCTTAACAGGTAACCTGTAAAAAAAATTTAAAGCGTCGCCTATGGAGTGTTTTTTTTTTTTTTTTTTGGTACTGTAGTCTTTCGCCATTCCATGAACGTGCCCAATTTTAAAAACAGGTTAGACATCCATTTACTCAGTGTAACATCTTTCACATTATTAAAAATAAAAAAAAATGTGATAACTATTGTTTTGTTTTTTAATTCTTAAAGTGTATTTTTCCCCCAAAAAAAATTGCGCTTGAAAGACCGCTGTGCAAATACAGTGACCTAAAACATTGCAACGATCGCCATTTTATTCTCTAGGTTCTCTGCTATCTCTATCTCGAATGTTTGGGTGTTCTAAGCAACTTCCTAGCAAAAAAAATACTAATACAAAACTTGTAATCAAAAAGTTACAGAAAAGGCCTGGTCAGCAAGTGGTTAAGATGACCGGCCCCTGAGATTTTCACTGGAAAAACGAACAATGGGCTTCACAAAAACAGACCTGAAAAAACCTGCAGGGGCTTAGCCAAACAAATAGTTGCCAGAGATAAGGCCCATGTAAATGCACAGGTTGTGATTACCAGTGGGAGCAGTCGTGGAGGCTGTCATGCAGAGCCTTTCTTAGCACCGAGTCTTTGTCATAGATGCCCCATGTAGCTTGTAGTACAGAGTCCAACAGGCAGTCTCCTGCAGTGCGATTCCAAAGTGCATAAAGTCTGCTATCCAGACGGGTCCCCAGCTCCAGTGACCAATTAATGATTGGAGATTCTTCCTCTAACTCTGAAATCAAATCAAAGATTAAAAAAATGTTAACCCTACAACACAAAAGGATACACAGCTGTTGTATATGGGAGGTTAAGTAAACCTGAATCACCTTTCTGCACATCCCGATCCAAAACTTCATCAAACAGTTTCTCCTGGACTGGGGGTGGCAGATCTTCTATGTCTATAGAAAGAAAAGAGCATTTAGGGGGGTTGTGGACCATCTTTGAGAGTTAAACAGTTTAGCCCTGCACATTGTGAAACAAAACAGCCAGATGAAATTGTAAAAGTGAACAAGCCTTTCCCATACGGTGTCTTTGCAAAGGGCTTCTTCCCTCCAACCCAGATACCCACCTTACGTTTGCTTTTGCTGCAACTTACTCCTCTGCAGCCGGTGAGATTACCTGGAAGTTCCAGGTAAAGTGGGGGATCATGTGACCTGCTTCCCGTGCTGGTGACTGGCTCCAGCTGATATCACCATTTGGTGTAAACGTCCCAAATAGGACAGATTGGACTATATAGTGGTTAAAACTTTTTGTACAATCAACTGAAGAAAAAAAAAATAAAGTAAAAAGTTTTAATCGCCTGTCTTTACTCCTGCAAAAACCACACTATGTGCCACAACTCCAACCCCCCCCCCCCCCCCTCACTTTTTTGCACATGTGCACAGAATATTCCATTTATTCCTATCGGAGGTAACAATTTTTATGCCTCCCAATGACAGGCTACCTCTTCATAGGAATAAAAAGGGGTCTGTCCAGAAAGTCTGCAGTATGCTTTGTGGCAAGGCCGTGCCACTGTTTAATGTGGCGGTCTGGGCAAGGTTTTTAAGGAAACAAGCACACTAAATGGCACAGGTGTGTGCTGGCTTTATGTTAGAATCAGAAGAAGAGGTAAGTGCCCTGGCCTCCTGAGGGGGTAAGTGTGTAAAGGGAGCAGTGAGAGGTGCACATCTGCACCGTATTGTCAAGGGCAGTACAGACCAAGGCCCGAGCTTGAGGAAGAGAGACCGTCAGACTCAGCAGCTGGGGAAGCAGCAGGAAAGACACAGCGCTGAGGTACAGCATGTGTGCACGAGCACTGGGAAGGAGGGCAAAGGCATGGGGCCTCAGCTGAAAGGCTGATAAAGAGCCTGGAGGCTGAATTGTATGTTTGGTTGCATTGATGGTGAGAACCCCCTGTGTGGGAAGATATTCATGTGAACTTTTTCTTTGGTTTAAATAAAAGTGGACGTAAAAAGCCTTGAAAAGACTGGCGTGGAATACACTCACTGTTGGCACTACCAATGAGCTACAAAACCCCCAACTTATCACACCTTAAAGAACACTCATACAAATGCATAGTCATCTTTAAATGGGGATTAAATTGGGATCATCCCCTTTGATATTTTAATTGATGCACTGCAGCAATAATTTCACTCTTGCTGCACAATAAAGCTGCTTAAAATTCTCTGTAGATGGGCAGCACCTGGCACTCACCAGCGGGTAGAGTGAAGGTCACCAGATCTGTGAGGAAGTAACAAGCGAAGTCCCCTTTCCTCTGGTGCATGGAAGCTGCAATCTCCCTCCTAATCTGCTCAGTAAGCTCAGGACACACCATGGCTGGGATACATTTCACTGCATGCTGAGAAACCTACAAAAACAACATGAAACCTATTAGCTGATCACAGATATTAGATGGCGATCGGATTATGAATTACCTCCCCCACACCCGCCAATTAAAATCCCCCTCATTCCAAGAATTACTAGAGAAGTGATGGCGAACCCTGGCACCCCAGATGTTTTGGAACTACATTTCCTATGATTCTCATGCACTCGGCAGTGTAGTTGAGCATCATGGGAAATGGAGTTCCAAAACATCTGGGGTGCCAAAATTCGCCATCACTGTACTAGAGTATCTTACAAGAAAAAAACAAAACAAACAAAAAAAAAACCCCAAAAACCTCCAAATCACAGAACACAGGTTTCTATTAGGCAGTCCTCTTCTTAGATGTTAAAAGTCTTGCTGAGGTGGATACAGAAGTAGGGCTAAAAAGCTTGCCTTTGATTAAGAAAATTCAGCTGAGGCTTTCTGCAGTGCTGGTATAGTGACCAAAAAGCTAGCCATCTGGTCACATGAGATCCATAGAAAGTACAGGCCGGCAACTCAACAGCTTCTCCATTGAAAATATTTAAGCATTACAGCAATATCATCCAAAAATGCTGACGCGTTTCGGCCTTAGGCCTTCAGCAAAAGCTTTTGATGAAAGGCCTAAGGCCGAAACATGTCAGCATTTTTGGATGATGTTACTGCTGTAATGCTTAAATAAATATTTTCTATGGAGAAGCTGTCGAGTTGCTGGCCTGTACTTTCTATGGATCTTTTGTGCGCTTAATTAGCCAGAGCACCGACTACTCCACACACCAACTATACTACCCTGTTTCCCCCAAAATAAGACCTAGCGTGATTGTCAGTAATGGCTGCAATATAAGCCCTACCCCCCAAATAAGCCCTACTCTGTTTCCCCGAAAATAAGCCCTACCCTGAAAAATAAGACCTACAAGGACTTTAACTAGGGCTTATTTGGAGGGTAGGGCTTATATTGCAGCCATCACCGACAATCACGCTAGGTCTTATTTTCGGGGAAACAGGGTATATAGCGGTAGAGCTTGGGTGAGTTTTCTTGCTACTTTATCTGATCACATGACCCTGCCACAAGTGAGGATTGGGCACAGACTTGATCAAGTGATCCCCGATTACATCATCAGTTTAATAAAGTAATCTGAAAACCGTGGGCAGGATTTTTCTAAGATAAATTGGCTCCTCTGGGATTAGGAGTGGAAGGTGCTTAGGTAGTGTCACATGTGAGAAAGTGATTTGCTGCTTTCAAATCGCTCTGACATATTAAAACCTGTGCTTATGAATCCCTATCAAGCCAGCTAAACCTGGCTTTTTAAAAGTACAGGTCTTCTGTAAGTGCAATAGAGAAGATGAGGTCATTGTCCTATGTGGTGTGACAAGCATGTCTAGAAAACTGGCTGCCCAAAAAAGAAAACAAGAACAGAGCAGCAGTTCACTGGTAAAAGCTACTCACCTCTGTCAGAAGTATGGCCAGCATGTCCTGCCTCTGGAAGCGGATAGATAGGTGCACCAGAGTGTAACCCACATCAAAGGCCGATGGACGGTTCAAAAGACGAACTTCATCAGCCGAGAGTTGCCGAGCAATGTCTCCTCCTGAGTTCTTATACGCTTCCACTGCCGACAGATCACCCTCTACCACACCTGCCAAAAGAACACACATACATGAGACAAACCTTCCTTACACAGCAACATTCCACCATAAGATCCAATGTAGTGGGACAGATTCAACCAGATTGCATGAAGCAGCCAATAGGGATTCACTTCCCCAAAGATAATTTTAACTTGAAAGCATCAGAAGAGATTCTGGCATTCAAACACTTAACATTCTTGGAAAATCCCTGTGATCATTCATCAATGGTTCCCTTTTTCTTCTTTCATATGCACCAAATCTGAATACTGGCCAAGCTGGAGGGCGAGGCTGTGGCAGGACCCAGCGGCGTGATGACTGGAATAAGTATGGGCTGATATTTCATCTCTTGTTATTCTACAGGAGATTAAAAAAACACCCCAGCGTGAATCAGCCTCCGGAATGCCCAGCCGTAATATATAGGGCCTAATATTTCCAGTTTACCAGCTTGTGAATGCAGAGTTACAATTTCAGTAACAAGGAACACTTGTGAGCACCAGAATTGCTTATTATAGTAACAAGGAGGAATAGATCTCTCACTATAGTCTCATGACTGCCCGCAACTCTGGCCACAAAGTTGAGGAATATATTCCTCAATGGCCATAAACCATTTAAATTCACTGTACTAAGTGCTTTCAGAAGGGTGAATATTACTTTGTAAAAGTAGCAATATTATCACAGAGCAGAGGTGTAGGAGGGGACCAGCAGGCACACCCAAACAGGCTACCTGCAGAGAAAATACAGGAGGGGGCGGAGACAAGACTACTCAGCCTGCACAAGGAGAGAGAGCAGCAGGGATGAGTCTGTACTACAGGGATCCGCTGCACAGAGGCAAAGTGCAGAAGCTCTTACATGCTAGAATATTAAACAGAACTGGAAGTCATACACAAAGAGCATAACGATCCAAGTAGGAATACACACGACTCTTGGATTTAAAGGGGTTGGAAACCCTCGAGGTTTTTCACCTTCATGCATGAAGGTGAAAAACCTCCTGTGATGAAGCAGCCCCCCAGAGCCCCCCTCTTTACTTACCTAAACCCGGTCTTTCCAGTGATGGGGACGAGCACACCACCTCCAGCCGGTGTCTCGCGTCCCGATTGGATAGATTGATAGCAGCGCAGCCATTGGCTCCCGCTGCTGTCAATCCCAATGACGTGGGAGCTGGGGGGGCGGGGCCGAGACCTGCTGTTTGTGTCAATAGACGCAGCAGCAGTACTCGGGGGCACGCCCGCACGAGTGCCCCGAGGCAAAGAGCGGCTCTCCAATGGGGCACTAGAGAAGAAGAGGAGCCAGAAGCGCCGCTGAGGGGCCCCAGAAGAGGAGGATCTGGGCCACTCTGTGCATAACAAACTGCACAGAGGAGGCAAGTTCAGCTCAGGAGAAGTCGTTGTACTAACTATCCGACGTCGACAGAAGCCGACCGTCTGAACTGACTCCAGTACACAGGGGCGAAATGTAGGCCAGTTTCAATTGAACCGGCCGAAGCCACCCGACATTCAACCCATGTGTAGTGCAAGGCTTTACTGTCCCTGGCCCTCCCTTTTTCATTCAATGTATTTCAGTCCTTTCAATCATGGAGGTTCAGAATCAGATGTTGAAGTTACTGTGGGCAGTCCGCATGAAAATACAGTCAGCCTAGAAACTTCCACTCCTCCAGACTGACATCAACCCATCAAGGTATTTTGATATTTGCATAACTCCTAAGAGCCAACCTACTACTTGCATTAGGGCTGAGGGCCCTTTAAGAGTGGTATAGGAAACTATACACACAAGTATGGTTGCGTTGCAAAGAGAAGCACAGAGTACTCATTTCATTAGCAGCACATAGGTAGGGCAAACTATAAGCAGATTAAACTAAAGCTTTAGAGAGTCTCTGAATACCCTTTGGCACGAAGAGATTAAAAGGGTAGTAAACCACAAAAAAATAATAAAAAGATATCCATCTTCTCCCTGCAAATTAATGTCATAATGTGCTAGTAAGCATTGCATACTAGCGCATTATGAAAGACTAATTCCTATTAGGAATTACTTTAGATGAACCCAACCCCTTTCATCGCTCGCAGACCAGCCTGTATCCTCCAAGCAACTTGCAGAGGGGGGATGAGTCATAAGAGAGCCAATGAAAGCTGCAGAGCTGGAGATGTGCCTCTGTGTCTAAATCCAGAAAGAACAGGCAGCCAGGGTTTACTTCCTCTTTAATGACCAGACTATTTTTTGCGATGCGGCACTGCATTCTTTTAACTGATGATTGCAGACGCTGTACCCAAACAACATTGATGTCCTTTCTCTCAGCCCCACTCAGGAGCGAGTCCACACAAATGTCCCCATTGCAAGCATCTTGCTATAGGGGCACTCTAAGGAGGAGGAGCAGAGTATGCCAGCTGGGGACCCCAGAAGAGGTGGTTTAGGGTCGCTCTGTGCCATAGCACAGAGCACACAAGTAGATCAGGTAAACTGTCCTGCTCTACTCCGTACAGCTGATGGTAACAAGATAGAACAGAACAGTCTTGTGCGAAGTTTAGAATGGCAAACAGTGTCTGTGCTGAGCGCCAAGTGGAGTCTCCTTATAAGGAAGTACGGGGAGCCGAGCTGTTAACTCTCTAGACAGCAGTGTATTGTATTTATATACAGTGTGTGTGTGTAATACATTTACATTGCAGAGTTGTACCTTTTTTATCGCCCTGACAGCTAACATATACTGTACATAAAAATTGCACTTCTACTACTTTTCACCTATTTGGAAGGCTAGAGTGCCCCTTTAATTGCAAGATATTGTATATAGTGGTTAATATAAATAGAGACAGAGAATGACAGACCTATAGATGGCGTGTGCGACAGTCATCAAAAAAAAAAAAAAAAAAAAATAATAATATGATAATTTATCAGTGTCTCACATTAGCCCTGTCCTGTTTATATCCCCCCCTCCAAAAAAAAAAAAAAAAAAAAAAAAAAAAAAAAAAAACATTCCACCTCTAGAAATGACCATGTAAATTTGAGTAAAACTAATCTGTCATCAAATAAATTGAGCAAGAGACAATGTGGGCGTACAATAACCAGCTAGGTTTCCATAGAGAACATCCCACTGATCACATAAGACAAAACAGAATGGCGCACGAGAGGATACTGAAACACACCGATAAACAAAAAGTCTATAAAGTCCAGGGAGTACACGGGGAGTATACAGGGAGTATACGGGGAGTATAAGTATGCAGCAGTAGTGGCAGCTCCCTTGAGAGCGAAGCAATCTCTGGAAGAACAATGGGAGAAAAGCAAGGTGTGCCAAAAACTAAGTGCAGCAGAAGATGCAACGAATGGTATATTTAAAGTGGGGTTCCACCCAAAAAAACAAAAATACCTGAAAAATTCTAAAAACCCAAAACATTTGGATATTTTTTTTTTTTTTTTTACTTACCTCTAAATGCCTGTTGCTAGGTGGTCCCTCGTAGTCTGCCTCTTCCTGTGCCTGGGCTGGTGACATCACTTCCCCCTCGGCACAGGAAGGGCTCGGCTCTGCTCCCTCCCTCCTGTCAATCATCTGGGACCCATTACAGGTCCCAGGTGATTGAGCGGCCAATCACAGCCCGCGGCGCTGCTCGCGCATGCGCAGTGGGTGCCAGGCTGTGAAGCCACAGCCCGGCGCCCACAGTTGAAATGCCGGCGCCGACGAGCGGAGGGGGGGGGGGGACGAGCGGGGCTTCGATCCCCCGCATCGCTGGACCCAGGGACAGGTAAGTGTTCAATTAAAAGTCAGCAGCTGCAGTATTTGTAGCTGCTGACTTTTAATTTTTTTTTTTTTTTTTAATGGACCCCCTGGGTGGAACTCCTATTTAATTAAAATCAGCCAAATGGCTACTCACACTTATAAAGACCAAATAGGCATATATAACAGTGTAATACTGGGGAACCTCAGATGGTGGTGTGTAGATTTTATATGCAACTGGAAAGGGAGATTTTAGTGGTGCCACAGGTATGAACAAAAAATATATTTATAATACAAATAATTTTATTGATATCAAAATAATAAAAAGCGTGAACAAAGTTAAAGTGGAGGGCCACCCTAAAAAAAAAAAAAAAATTGCACCAAAAAATCTTAAAAAAAAATAAAAATTTAAACTTACCTGAACCCTTGTTGCCAGGCAGTCTTCCTAATCTGCCTCTTTCTATTCCACGGTGTGTCCTGCTCCCTGGTGAGCAGCCCCGTTGCCTTCTGGGAACTGTGTGTTCCCAGGAAACCACTGGGCCATTCACAGAGCGCTCGCGCGTGCACAGTAGAGAACCGGCAGTGAAGTCGCAAGGCTCCACTGCCTGTTTCCCTTAGTTAGGATGGTGGTGCCGGGACCCGAGAGCCAAGGGATGGGTCGGCCTCGGGCGGCTGACACCCAGGACAGGTAAGTCTACTTATTTAAAGTCAGTAGCTACAGTGTTTGTAGCTGCTGACTTTAAAAAAAAAAAATTTCGCTGGCCGGAACCCCGTTTTAACTCTCAAATACAGAAAACATATATAAAATTATCAAAACATAATATGGAACAATAATATGGAACAATAATGTGCATATAGAGCTAAAGTAGCTGTATAAATTCCTGTTGGGCTCTACATGTTTCGCTATAGTGCTTCTTTAAGAGCTGAAAGGCAGTGGTGGTGTGTAGCGGATAACATGAGAGGAACAACCCAGCCGGACATCCGTCTTGTCATCTCAGAACCAGCATGGAACGCACTTCGGAGTCACATGGGAAGGGACGTCAGAACATGGAGATAATGTTTGAAAGCATCCGCTAGATCAGGGGCAACCCCTGCGCTAGATCAATAGCCATTTAGATCTGACAAAGAAGCGAATGCTTTGAAACGTTATCTCCATGTTCTGATGTCACTTCCAATGCAACGCGGAGCGCGTTCCATGCTGATTACGAGACGATGTCCGGCCGGTTGTTCCTCTCCTTTCGTGTTAACATCTATACACACCACCATCCACCAGAGACCTGCTGAATGACCACAGTTCAGGGTGGAAAAAAAAAAAAATTATTTAAATCTGATTTTTTTGATTTTTATCAAATTTTACTAAAATGCTTTTGGAGTACAAATCAAATCTAAAGATAGTTTTCCATTTAAGATACATTAATAATTTAGTTTATTCAGCATGACATGGAGCATGAGGCTGTATATTCTGCAATATTTACATTTTTGGTAAACTCATTCAATGAATCCAAGCTCTGCAGGCTGAGATAACATGCACTGCATTGATGCATTCACACAATTTCACAGTAACCATGAGATAAAACAAAGTTCAGGATTATTCCTTTATCCCATGGTTTTGCAAATCTATGTACAGAGAGAAGAGAGGCGCCTCCAAGTGTGGCAATATGTTGCTAAATGTTGTACCTTCATTAAATGTAACCATATTGCTACACTTAGAGGCGCCTCTCCTTTTTTTATACCCAGTTATGACATGACGCTACTTGTATAGCAAGTCAAAATTTAATTTTTTTAATTTTGCTTGTCTTGCAAAACACTCTCAAACCAAGTGAAACCAAACAAAGGTTTTACTGTACCAGCAAGAATAAGTCCTTACATTTAAAGCGGAGTTCAACTTAAAAAAAATAAATAAAGTCAGCAGCTACAAATACTGCAGCTGCTGACTTAATAAAAGCAGACAGTTCCCTGTCCCAGGGTCCAGCAATGTGGGGGAATGAAGAGTCGATCATCTCCCTCTCCTCTCTGCGGCGCCGGCATTGTCACTGTGGGCACCGGCTGCGGCTTCACAGCACGGGCACACACTGCGCAAGCCGCGCCTGACCGGCAAATCATCTGGGACCTGTGACGTGTCCCAGATGATTGCCGGGAGGGGGGGAGAACTGAACTTACTTCTGGTGCTGCAGTGCCCCGGGAGGAAGGGTTTCCGCTCCCACCCCCTCAAAAATGACATGCCCAATGTCGCATGTCAGGGGGTCACCTTCCCTTAAAGCGGAAGTTTCATTTTTGGGTGGAACTCTGCTTTAAAGCGCACCTGTCATTTCAGATCCATCATGGCAACGCCCGTTAGCGGGCATCCACTCACCCTGCTGCCGCCACGTCCCTCACCTTGTTGTGTCATTGCTAGGGGTGCAACGGATCATCACCGATCCTTGATCCGAACGGTTCAGCCTGTTCGGATCGGCACACATGCGCTCCGCAGAGTGCGCCGCCGCCTTGGCCTTAGGAAAGGCCGCAGCTTTGGCCTAGCTGCAGAGCAGCGGCCATCTTCGTACACCCGGCAGTCGTTTACCACATGATCACTTGTAAACAAACCGGCATCATGTCATGACGCCGGTTCCTCTCTCCCCTCTGTGTACTGATCTGTACAGTGAAGGGGAGAGATCAGATGGCAACAGTGCCAATACCCTGAAAATATATAGATATTACAGTGGGGGAGACGAGGCAGATATTACAGTGGGGGAGACGAGGCAGATATTACAGTGGGGGAGACGAGGCAGATATTACAGTGGGGGAGACGAGGCAGATATTACAGTGGGGGAGACGAGGCAGATATTACAGTGGGGGAGACGAGGCAGATATTACAGTGGGGGAGACGAGGCAGATATTACAGTGGGGGAGACGAGGCAGATATTACAGTGGGGGAGACGAGGCAGATATTACAGTGGGGGAGACGAGGCAGATATTACAGTGGGGGAGACGAGGCAGATATTACAGTGGGGGAGACGAGGCAGATATTACAGTGGGGGAGACGAGGCAGATATTACAGTGGGGGAGACGAGGCAGATATTACAGTGGGGGAGACGAGGCAGATATTACAGTGGGGGAGACGAGGCAGATATTACAGTGGGGGAGACGAGGCAGATATTACAGTGGGGGAGACGAGGCAGATATTACAGTGGGGGAGACGAGGCAGATATTACAGTGGGGGAGACGAGGCAGATATTACAGTGGGGGAGACGAGGCAGATATTACAGTGGGGGAGACGAGGCAGATATTACAGTGGGGGAGACGAGGCAGATATTACAGTGGGGGAGACGAGGCAGATATTACAGTGGGGGAGACGAGGCAGATATTACAGTGGGGGAGACGAGGCAGATATTACAGTGGGGGAGACGAGGCAGATATTACAGTGGGGGAGACGAGGCAGATATTACAGTGGGGGAGACGAGGCGGATATTACAGTGGGGGAGATTTTTTTGTTGTTGATCCGAACCGTGACTCCTGGATCCGAGGAACAATCCGAACCGTGAGTTTTTTGATCCGTTGCACCCCTAGTCACTGCCGCATCACCAGCTGTCCTATTAAAGTGAATGGGACTGTCGGTAAGTCAACAGCGGGTCAGAGGAGGAGCCGCTACGGGACAGAGATGACAGTTGCTCTTTAAAAATTATGATTTAAATAGAGTTGATTTAAATCAAATTCACCCTGCCACAGTATTATACTGTTATAAGCCTACTGGTCTTTATATAAATGCGAGTAGCCATTTGGCTGATTTTCATCAAATATACCATTCGTTGCATCTTCTGCTGCACTTAGTTTTTGGCGCACCTTGCTCTTCTCCTACTGATCACACAATGTTGTCCTTCCAGCCGCTGCTGACCAAGACCGAGCCCAGCTAAAGATTCTCATCACCAAGAACACTTCTAAAAAAAACTTGCAGCAGATATTGGGAATGAGAAGGGTAACGCATCTATGAAATGACACAAAAGGGATTAGCATAAGAAACGAATTAGCCTAGGAGTGCGAGAGCTTCAACAGGAAGCAAAAAGCCAAACAAAGCCAATCCATACAGATTTATCAAAACAAAAAAACAAAAAAAACCTACAAAGCAGCCCACGGAGTCAGATGGCTGGCTCCAGTAAACGCACGGCACACAGGCAGACCTGTGAGTCATCGCGCTCTATTTATAGACGCCCCCGAGACTCCATCCAGCATAAACACACACTCCTGTTCTCTTTAATGCCCGACAAGAGCACCTCTCTGATTTCATCCCTCCTCACTAAAGCCTGGACATAGGGAGAGGAAGGTAAACATACACAGGACTCCGGGAACCAGTGACAGACACACATCCACTTCAGCTGGGAACCTGGACTCATCCCAGGAAGTACAGGTGTAGGTGTAAGAGTGGGAGGACCAGGGCATGGGGGGGATACTCCACATTTCTACATGCTTGTTAAGAAGACAATACAGATTATATTACAGCTGCACAGCAACCAGTGGGAAGAAGAAGGTGGGATGAAACCTGTTGAAAGAACAAGCAATGCTTAAAGTGTATTCTAAATCCAAAAACAAAAAAAAGGTATTATATTGCCGCTTACCAGTCCTTAAATGTGATAGCTGCTTTTGTTTTTTTTGCTTGTGTTTTTGTTTTATTTTCTTCTCAGGGTTTTAACTCTTAAGGGCCAGTTCACACCACATGCATTCTAGTGCATTTTTTTCCTTCAAAGACGCATGGAAAGTAGGTCATATGTTTTCCAATGGCATAGTACAGACCAGTGTAGTGCGTTCCAGAAAAAAAAAAAAAAAAACCCTGCTGAATTTTCCTGCACTGGAACACAGTAAAAACCACATAAAAAAAAAAAAAAATGCACCAGAATGCACTGGAACGCATCAACACACAGGATCCCAGTACAGTAAAATAACGGGGGGGGGCAAGCACCTGGAATGCATCCAGAAACGCACCAAAAATGTGCATGCAAAAAATGCATCTGGAACCAATCTGGAGTGCGTTTTTTGTGGTGAGAACCAGCCCTTAAAGCGGTGTTCCAGCAGCAATTTTTTTTTTAAAGTCAGCAGCTACAAACACTGTAGCTGCTGACTTTTAATAAGGACTCTTACCTGTCCAGGGAGCCCATGATGTTGGCCCCACGAGGGGCCGCACTGGAATCGGATCGCATTGGGTGCACTGTGATCTGATCGGGGGGGGTGTCATTAACTTTGTATTGACACCTACAGCGGTTCGCAGAGGGCAGTGCGACCCTCCAGGGATTTGGGTGTGATGTGGGAATCGTGCTGGTTCCTGCATTGCACAAGTGTGAACCCAGCCTAAGGCTGGGTTCACACTGGTACTACAAACACTCCCAACTTCTGGAGCTTATGTCGCATGACGTGTGTAAATCAATGGTTTCTTATCCTTATTCCTATTGTGGGATCACCAGTACAGTATTTATAAATTTAAGTCATATCCCCTCTCAAGCGTCTCTTCTCCAGAGAGAATAAGTTCAGTGCTCACAACCTTTCCTCATAACCAACATCCTCCAGACCCTTTATTAGCATTGTTGCCCTTCTTTGTACTCACTCCATTTCCAGTACATCCTTCCTGAGGACTGGTGCCCAGAACTGGACAGCATACTCCAGGTGCGGCCGGACCAGAGTCTTGTAGAGCGGGAGAATTATCGTTTTATCTCTGGAGTTGATCCCCTTCTTAATGCCAATATTCTGTTTGCCTTGTTAGCAGCAGCTTGGCATTGCATGCCATTGCTGAGCCCATCATCTACTAGGACCCCCAGGTCATTTTCCATCCTAGATTCCCCCAGAGGTTCTCCCCCTAGTGTATAGATTGCATTCATATTTTTGCCACCCAAATGCATTATTTTACATTTTTCTACATTGAACCTCATTTGCCATGTAGTTGCCCACCCTGACTTTGAAAATGCTCCCTGCACTACTTTGGTCTGACTTTGATCCTACTTCAGCTCATTGACTATCATTGAAGTCGCATCAAAGTAGGATCCTTGTCCTAACCATCCGACTTGTGACATCCAAAATGGCGATTGCAGCAGCAGTAAAAAGAATTTATGTCACACTTGGATTGTTTTGATTGGTCAAAGGACAAGTCAGACTATCACAAAGTTGGGTCAAAGTAGTATCCTGTTCATTGGAGTCAGATGGATGCAGAAACGATGCAGAAACGATGCAGAAACGATACGATGCAGGACTGATGTCGCAGAGCAAAGTAGGATGACAGTCGTATGACTGTCGTTTAGTATCAGTGTGAACCCAGCCTAAATGTCCTTAAACCAAAGACCACCTCTCCACCCCTAGTTTTTGTATTTAAAAAAAATTTTCTTCTTCTAAAGTACCTTTTTATGTACAGCCGGAAAGACTGCTACAGCACGGGCCTTAATTGCCAGGAGGGCGTCCATGAACGTCCTCCTGAGCAAGTGCTGTCTGCTCGTCCCTGCGGGGCGAGCTCTGATCAGAGTCTATGAGACTCGGATGATCAGAGTAAGGGGGTCGATCCCAGCCCCTTATCACGTGATCAGCTGTCAGCCAATGACGGCTGATCACATGATATAAACAGAAGATCGGTATATTTACTCCTTCACGCTGTCAGCGTGAGGGGAAAAAAAAGCTGATCACTGGCTTCTGTCAGAGGGACATCGGTCCCTCACACAGAGCCGCGGCTGCATTTTCTGTGATCAGTGCCACGCCATCTTGAAAGAGAAAAAAATTACCTGTTTTCAAAATTTTATAACTATGAAACAGTTGTGGTTTTTTTTTTTGGTTTTTTTTTCACAAATTTCGGTCCTTTCATTTTATTTAGCAAAGAAAAAAAAAAAAAAAAACAGCAATTAAATACCACCAAAAGAAAGCTCTATTTGTGTGAAAAAAAAAAATATATACATTTCATTTGGGTACACTATCACATGCCCGCGCAATTGTCATTCAAAGAGTGACAGCGCTGAAAGCTGAAAATTGGTCTGGGCAGGAAGGGGGTTTAAGTGCCCAGTAAGCAAGTGGTTAAACAAATTTTCAAAGATTTCAAACAACTTCTTTCACGTTGTCATTACGGGGTATTTTGAGGAAAATAATTTAATCCATTTTGGAAGAAGGCTGTAACGAAACAAAAATGTGGAAAAAGTGAAGCGCTGTAAATACTTTCCGGATGCACTGTATGTTTGGTTACCTCCAGGCCCGTCTCCCTTGACATGATCCCTGAAAACCGACCTTATTCAGGAAAGCCTATCCCACCTAAAAACTAATTCAGACAACTACAACAGATCACCTACTGCAAACACCTTTTGTATCCCCCCCCCAGCTCCTAAATTAAGCTTTATAAGCAGGACCTTCCTAATCCTTCGGTCTCCCTTTATATTCTAAAGTGCTGCACAAACTGCCGCGCTATATAAACCCTTTATAACAGGTATCACTAAATGGCAGAATGCGGACCGGGTCACGGTCCCGTTCAGACCGCCACAGTCCGTCATTTAGGAGCCTTTTCTTCCCAAAGCAGTCAATCTGTAATCCTCACCAAACCAACAGCGGGAGGCAGGACAGTTCTGGATGGAGAGCGGGAGCTGCCCGGGATTAACAACCAAGCGATTGGTTGCTAGGATGAAGGGCGGTCCTAGCAACCAATCACCATCTTGCCGCTCCCGCCCTACATCTAGACATGCTGTGCCTTTTGCCCTTAGATTGGTCTTTGTTTTACCCATACCCAGGGCTAAGGGCTGATGTGGAGAGGAAGGGAGGGGGGTGCGGGCTGAGGACTGATGTGGAGAGGGGGGAAGGGAGGGGGGCGAGCTGAGGACTGATGTGGAGAGGGAGGAAGGGAGGGGGCGAGCTGAGGACTGATGTGGAGAGGGAGGGAGGTGGGACGGGCTGAGGACTGATGTGGAGAGGGAGGAAGGGAGGGGGGCGAGCTGAGGACTGATGTGGAGAGGGAGGAAGGGAGGGGGGCGAGCTGAGGACTGATGTGGAGAGGGAGGAAGGGAGGGGGCGAGCTGAGGACTGATGTGGAGAGGGAGGGAGGCTGAGGACTGAGAGGGAGGGAGGTGGGACGGGCTGAGGACTGATGTGGAGAGGGAGGAAGGGAGGGGGGCGAGCTGAGGACTGATGTGGAGAGGGAGGAAGGGAGGGGGGCGAGCTGAGGACTGATGTGGAGAGGGAGGAAGGGAGGGGGGCGAGCTGAGGACTGATGTGGAGAGGGAGGAAGGGAGGGGGGCGAGCTGAGGACTGATGTGGAGAGGGAGGAAGGGAGGGGGGCGAGCTGAGGACTGATGTGGAGAGGGAGGAAGGGAGGGGGGCGAGCTGAGGACTGATGTGGGGAGGGAGGTGGGACGGGCTGAGGACTGATGTGGAGAGGGAGGAAGGGAGGGGGGCGAGCTGAGGACTGATGTGGAGAGGGAGGAAGGGAGGGGGGCGAGCTGAGGACTGATGTGGAGAGGGAGGAAGGGAGGGGGCGAGCTGAGGACTGATGTGGAGAGGGAGGGAGGCTGAGGACTGATGTGGAGAGGGAGGGAGGCTGAGGACTGATGTGGAGAGGGAGGGAGGCTGAGGACTGATGTGGAGAGGGAGGGAGGCTGAGGACTGATGTGGAGAGGGAGGGAGGCTGAGGACTGATGTGGAGAGGGAGGGAGGCTGAGGACTGATGTGGAGAGGGAGGGAGGCTGAGGACTGATGTGGAGAGGGAGGGAGGCTGAGGACTGATGTGGAGAGGGAGGGAGGCTGAGGACTGATGTGGAGAGGGAGGGAGGCTGAGGACTGATGTGGAGAGGGAGGGAGGCTGAGGACTGATGTGGAGAGGGAGGGAGGCTGAGGACTGATGTGGAGAGGGAGGGAGGCTGAGGACTGATGTGGAGAGGGAGGGAGGCTGAGGACTGATGTGGAGAGGGAGGGAGGTGGGACGGGCTGAGGACTGATGTGGAGAGGGAGGAAGGGAGGGGGCGAGCTGAGGACTGATGTGGAGAGGGAGGAAGGGAGGGGGCGAGCTGAGGACTGATGTGGAGAGGGAGGAAGGGAGGGGGCGAGCTGAGGACTGATGTGGAGAGGGAGGAAGGGAGGGGGCGAGCTGAGGACTGATGTGGAGAGGGAGGAAGGGAGGGGGCGAGCTGAGGACTGATGTGGAAAGGGAGGAAGGGAGGGGGGCGAGCTGAGGACTGATGTGGAGAGGGAGGAAGGCGAGCTGAGGACTGATGTGGAGAGGGCGAGCTGAGGACTGATGTGGAGAGGGAGGGAGGGGGGGGGAACGGGCTGAGGACTGATGTGGAGGGGGAGGGGGCGAGCTGAGGACTGATGTGGAGAGAGAGGGAGGGAGGGGGGGACGGGCTGAGGACTGATGTGGAGAGGGAGGGGGGGACGGGCTGAGGACTGATGTGGAGTGGAGGGGCTGAGGTCATTAGAAAGAAAAAGGGTTTTTTCCAACTTTGCAGCATTATGGAGCCATTCTAATACAAGATCCTGCAACATCATCACAGGGTCTCCTTTAGAAGTATCCATAGCTGAAGCCAGTGAATGAAGCTGTCACATGTGTCTCACTGTACATGTAGAGTGCCCTATCCACGTTAGTGCAAAAAAAAAAAAAAAAAAAACTCCTACCATGTCTGCAGCATCCTGCTGTACAAAGGAAAACTGCAGTGTTATCCTATAATAAGCACATCAGATAAGCACAGAAGGTTTCTTGCTCCTGTTGGAGAAATCTCTCAGTCTTGCACTCATACATAAATAAAACGGACCGCTCTGTTCTGACAGCATTCAGATCAGATTTCACCACAGAAAACTCTCACTGCTTAGCACTGTTTAATAGCTCAACGGAATTAGCTGAATGAAGAGAAAGTTTGCCTTGGTGAAATACAGTTTCAATACACTGACAGTAGGAGAGGAGTGCGGTGTGTGGGACTGTGAAGAACACCACAGGAGTAGGTTATGCATGGCTCGTATGTTGGAGGATTCCTCCTGAATCGGACAGGATTTAAGCTGTGGGTGACGCTGTCAGCAAAACCCAGGGGGCCATCAGATGCCGTCACTGTTCAGAGTCCTCAAGCAGCCGTGGCGGCTTGATACAATAACCGGAAGTCCACTTTCCTCCATACATGCTGAACTGAGAAATCTATTCAAATCAACTTGTTCAGTCTGCAAACCGAGCAAGAGAAATCTAATGTATAGCGAGCCTAAGGAAACTAATCTAATTGACTGAATTGGGGAGGGTACTGCATTGCTGCCCTTAATGCTAGCTGAATGAAAGCTGGAGCAGCAGGGGGTGGGGGGGGGGGGTGCAGGGAGAGGTAGTGTAAAACCTTCTAATTTGATCCCTTTTGACCTGTTAAATATACTATTAAAATATTTTTAACTTTATCAATAAAAAAAAAAAAAAAAAAAAAAAAAAAAGAAAAAACAACCCTGCTCATTTTGCCAGAAACCATGGTCAATTGATACCTTCTTGGGCTCTCTGCCTGTGCCACACTGTTCTAGTTACAAGCTATCCTATGGACTCTTCCTCCCTAGGTTATGGGGAAGATGAGAAGGAGAGGGTGTTCTGTATACCGGTCCTAGGAGGACAACGCTGTTCCTCCATGAATACATTATATTAAGGGAGTCTCGTCACCATACCTAAAGCTGCAATATATTACAGTTTTGGTTCTTGGGTTTAAATGCACTTTAGAGTGTAACCAAAGCAAAAACTTGTATTTATATTATTGGACAGTAGGTGTGATCTTGTTTAGCCTTTGTCTTTGTCACATGACAAGTCGTGCCCCAATAACTGCAATGGAACCTTTGTAATCGGTGACTCAAGTCGCTCCGACTTAGAAAGAGGTTCCTGCATTACTTTGGGGCGACTTCAACACAACTTGCATAGACTTCTGTTAAAGTTGTATGCAAGCCATGCGAGTGTGACCCGCGAGTGTGACCTGCGAGTGTGACCCGCGAGTGTGACCCGCGAGTGTGACCCACGCCAAGTAAACAAACTGCACAAAGCAGAATTCAAAATACCTGTTAGTACACATTTCTAATCAGCGGTCATTGGGGAATCATAGGTAAATAAAAACTTCAGACAATTGTCAAGACAACCTTTTAGGTTACCTCCGCAAACAGTGTTTTAACTAGTTCCTGCCATATTATGTCTTCCTGGAATGGGCCACACTCAAGCGGGATTTGTCACCTGCTGTGTCCACCCAACACAGGTGACTGATCAGTGAAGCAGCCGCTGTCATGTGATCGATGTGACCAATCACAGCAGAAAATGGTACACAATGAATCACTTTCACTCACGCTATTCATTGTGTACTATTGTGTCGATTTCTGCGATTGGTCACATGGTACAGACTGGGCCAATCACAGCCCATCCGTACCATGTGATTGGCCCTAGCAAATCACAGCTAACCACAAAATAGTAAACACTAAATGAATCCATTTCATTTAGTAAAAATGCTTGTCGATACCAGTGAAACTCACTGGTATAAGACAATCATAATGATCACTTCCCCAGAGTAGTAAAATGTTACTATGGTAACACTTTTGCTCTGGTCCGTGGTAAAAAAAAAAAAAAAAAAAAAAAAAAAAAAAAAAAAACCACTAGTCTTTTTCAAAAAAATTGTGACAAAAAATTACAAGCCATACCTCTCACTAAATACCTTGGACTGCCTACTTTCCAAAAAGGGGTTATTTGGGGGATATGTGTACTGTTCTGCCATTTTCGGACCTCATGAAATGATAAAGGGTGTCAGTACATCAGGATTTATCAATTTTCAGAGATCTATATCTATACACACACACACACACACACACACACACACACACACCATAGTTTGTGGACTACTTTCCTACAGACTATATATACATTGATTTGGGTTATTTTCACCAAGTAAATGTAGCAGAATACAGTTTGGCCTAAATTTATGAAGAAAGATTTGCAAAATGTTATAATCTATTTGTGTGAAAAAAAAATTATAAAAATGTCATAGGGTTGAAGTGTTGCAAGACGGCGCAATTGTCAAAGTGTGACAACCCTGAAAGCTGAAAATTGGTCTGGGCAGGAAGGGGGTAAAAGTGCCCTGTATTGAAGGGGTTAAACAATCACAGAGCTCTTTAATTCAGAGCTCAAGTCTTGGGAAAGCCCGATCATGGAAGCTTTCTGTACTTTCAGGAACGAGCTCCAGATGGTTTTACCCCCTTCATGACCAGAGCATTTTTTGCCATTCAGCACTACACTACTTTGACAATTGTGCGGTAATGCAACACTGTATGGAAATTAAATTTTATCATTTTTTCACACACATAAAGCTTACTTTTGGGGGCATTTGACCACCACTGGGTTTATTTTTTACTATCTAAAAACGAAAAAAAAAAAAAACCCAAAGTTTAAAAAAAGTTCTACTTTAAAATCTATCCAAAAAATAATTCATAAATTCAGGCCAAAATCTATTCTTCTACAGGTCTTTGGTAAAAATAAAAATCTCAATAAGTGCATATTAATTGGTTTGGGAGAAAGTCCACAAACTATGTATATATACACACTGGAATTTACACAGCTATGATGCTATACTGGTAATGATCAGCGAATTACAGTGGGACTGGCATAGTGTGGTTGGCCAGCTGACGTTGGTTGGGAGGTACACGGACATCAATAATGACAGTAATACAGTGATCAGGGCTAATACTGTACACTGTCACTGTACTGACGACATCTAGTTGCAAAGGGTTAACTGTGTGCCTAAATGTATGTATTGCGTGCTGCTTTTACTTTACTGTTTTTTTTCTTTCTGAAAACAGCCAGATCGCCGTTTGCAATACACAGTTCTGCGTTTCTGCAAATACAGAACTCTGTGATTGGCCACAGCAGATCAGCTGACTTCAGCCAAAATCACCTGCCAAACTTGTGCTGTGTCCAATCAACTGAACCTAGAAGAAAGTGTAAAGGAAATTTGTAAGTTCTGTATATAATTGTATTCTATTTTGTATGTATTGCACACTGCCCTCACTGTGCACACGGCACTAATAATGTTTTCGTTACATGTTTGCATTTTTTTTCAAGTCCCCGATTAGAATTAGTCTGCCTATGTTACGCCCCTTGTTACCATAAACATACAACTGTAATATTAATGTGATACCCATGTAATGATGTGTATAAAAACCTTCAATTGCATCATAATAAAGCAAAACAGTTATTTGGAAAGATGGAGTATCTTTTGTGTCTGTTCCCTTCTGCAGTAGTTAATAATTTGGAACCACTAATCAATATGAAGATAGGAGTTGCCCATCTATAAAGTTCCATGTCAAAAGGCTGCGACATACAGGCAAGTCACCCAGCCTGGAGATGCTGCCCGCTCACAGTACAACTACTCTGGGTGGGTGGCAAGTAGTTAAAAAAATAAACCAATTGGTGGAGCTGCAGAGTCCCATAAGGCCTACAGATAAGCCGAGCTGTGAGCTCACGTGCAGACACCTCTCTGCTGGGGTCCCCCGGAGATACAAGCAGGTGGTTGATTCGACTTTTTCACAAAATGAAAGGACATTGCATGGATTAGCCCCTTTAACATGGCAATAATCGCATGTTGTCTATAGTTTAGAGCACTTTACTCTCAATGGGTTTATGACATTACAATGGATTGTTAAAAATATGCCCAAGAGAAAACCACTTACCCACACACGCATTCAGAAACAGCCAGTCAGTCTTCCTCATACGATTTTTGATTTGCTTCAACTTTTTGAGGTCCAGTTCCAGCTCATCCTTGCTGCCCACTGCCCCAGCCAGTTCAATTCTTTGGAAGTCCATCTCAGAATCCCGTTTAGACATGGGAGGAGAGCGGCGCTGGCCGTTGCCACTACTGCAGCCCCCTCTCCAGCGAGCTCTGTCCTGCTCATTAATAATGGAGGAAGCCTTATCGGTGTCAGCCAGCTCTATAGCGTCCATGTTGTTTGGAGTAGGATGATCGCACACGACACATTTCTTTGCTTTGGCAGAGTTCTCATATGTGCAAGCAGAGCAAATCCAATGTTGACCTTTAATATTCAGTTTATTGCGGTCGTTGTATTCCTCACATGGGTCAATGGGGCCAGGTATAGACCTCAACCCTGATCCGGAGGATTGGGGAGATTCTGTTGGGCTACGTGTCCTACGCTGTGACAAACACTGAGTGCATCGGATGGCTCTGGGCCAGTTCAGGTAGGTGCACAAGTGACAGGACCACTTACTGCCATTTTCCATGCTAAATGAGGACTTCACACGTGGCCGGGCACTGGAATCTGGGCAAATTAAGGGACTCCCACCACTTCTCTCTATGGTACCCACATTAGAACTGCTACTTTTAAAGGGCTCCTCTGTGATGATAGCACCACTGGGTCTCTGAGCACGACACATGGTACACTTGATAGCAGACGGCCAATTCTCATAAGTACAATATTCGCAAGACCACTTTATGCCATGCTCCGTCATCGTGACACTCCCAAGGATTGACGTCTGTATCTGTCAGGAAGCTGGAGAGGGGAAAAAATAAAAATATTCATTAGAAAATAGTATAAAAAGCTTTTCACGCCAACTGCTAAGAGAAGAAGTTACATACGCATGAAGGATGATCACAGTCCAGGCCACACACACAAAAAAAAAATAAATAAAAATAATAATAATAATAAAATTAATAATAATAATAATAAATAAAAATAATAATAATAATAATAATAATAATAATAATAATAATAATAACAAGTACTAAGGGCTCTTTCACACTGGCAGCTGGGGGACATTAAACTGAGGAGGGGGTGGGGCTGACTTGCCTATGTGCGTCTATGGATGCACATGGCCTGGTTTGGCAACACACCCCAGAGGAGGTGGTAAGGGGCTGCTCTGTGCGATACCATTGCACAGAGCAAGTAAGCATAACAGGTTTTATTATTTTAAAGGCAAAACAGGATTTACAACAGGGTGGATTTGATTTAAATTAGTAAAAAGGCTTGATTTAAAATCAACGCGATTTAAATCATATTTTTTAAAGAGCAACTGTCATCTGTCCCGCTGTCGTCTCACCGACAGTCATTCACTTTAATGGGATGGCTGGTGATGCAGCAGTGACACAACAAGGTGAGGGACGCGGCGGCAGCAGGTGAGTGGATGCCCGCTAACAGGCGCTGCCATGATGGATCTGAAATGACAGGTGCTCTTTAACTGTAAGCACTTATTCTTGCTGGTAGTTAGAATCTTTAATATTTGCAAACAAAATGAAGATTCGATTTAGAACATGAAGTTAGAACAGCGATATCAGAAGCAATTTAATCATACAGTTTGTAGTGTACATAGATTTGCAAAACAATGCGATTTGATTTTAAATCCGATTCAAAAATCAAAAGAAATTAGATTTTTTTTTTTTTTTTTAAATAGATTTTTATTCACCCGGCTTTAAAACCACTTTACAATACAAAAACAAGCTACTATTTTGTGCAGCCCTCTGGACGTGTAAAGGGTCACACTTGAGGCCTTCTACATTTTCAAGCTGACCACCACCTCTATAAACAGTAAAACAAGTTATATGCCTAGACATGATCCATTGGCGTTTCCAAACTCACATCATACAAGTTTATACTTTGTATATGCATTTATTCTATATTCAAAATATAATTTTTAGGACAGGTTTCCTAAAAAAGGAAAAAAAAAAAAAAAAATAAAAAAAAAGCAAAGAGTAGCTAAAGTGTCACAGGAGTCCCTGCTGCAAGTTCCTTGGTGCACGAGACAGCTAAAATGTAAAAAGATGATGTTCTGTAAAAAGACTTGTGTAGGTTCAATAATGCATGTCCCATGCCGTCACAGCCCTATGGCAAGATGACGTTTATAAACTGACATTTTTCAGTAGGTGTCCCAGAAGCATTCCAAAGAAAACAGACTACATGGATGTCTGCGAATAACGCAATGGCCAAAACATTGCAAGAATGATTAGAGCTCTGCCAGAAACAGAGGGAACAAATCCTAGAACAGCATCCAACCAGGGCAAAGGCAAAATATGTGCTTTTCGTCTGAAGGTGCCTGGACTTTGTCACCAAAATTATAAAAGTTATCCAGTGAAGATCTCTGTTAAACAATCCAAAAACAAACTCTGGGGAGCCTAAAGTTGGCTTACTTACTAACTTTAGTTTAAAAATAACAAAAATAGTTTGAGTTGCCAAAATACAATTACCGTATATACTCGAGTATAAGTCGTTCCGAGTATAAGTCGAGGCCCTAATTTACCACAAAAAAAAAAAAAAAAAAGGGAAAAACTTATTGACCCGAGTATAAGACGAGGGGGAGAAATGCACAGCTACTGTAAGTGGAAAAGAGGGTCAACAATGCCCATTTGCAGCATCACTGTGCCCATTTGCAGCCATAGGTCCCCTGAACTTCAAACTCGGTAGTTAAGGGTTCCTAGATGCCCCCTAGCTGCAGCCAAAATTTGGGGTCTCTGAACCCAAAGGGTCCCGAAATGACATTGCTGCAGATGGACATAGTTGACCGAATTTGGGGCCCCGTATCTAAGGGCCACTTAGTGCTAGGAACCCCAAATTTGGTGTGCAAACCCAGTAGAACTAGCACCATAAAATTTCCAAAGCTGGGGTTTCTAGCACCAAGTGGCCCCGAGATACACGGCCCCAAAAATCAGTTCAGAAAATGTCATGCACTTTTCTGCAGCAGAGAATGACATTTTCCAAACCGATTTTGGGGCCCCGTATCTCGGGGCCACTTAGTGCTAGGAACTTCAGCTTTGGATATGTTGTGATACCAGTTCCACTGGGTATCCACACCAAATTTGGAGTTCCTAGCACCAAGTGACCCTGAGATACGGGGCCCCAAAGTCGGTTCGGAAAATGAAATTTTTTGCTGCAGAAAAGTGCTTGACTCGAGTATAAGTCGAGGGGGGCACTTTCAGCACAAAAAAAGTGCTGAAAAATTCGACTTATACTCGAGTATATACGGTACATTTTTTTTTTTTATAACTTTCTTACAGGGCCGTTACGTCACTTTTCTCCCCAAAACAATAACCTGCAATTTATATTCTGACAAGCCACATCAAGAAAGTCTGATCAATGACCGGTATGCAGGTACGAGTGCCAAACCAAAGTATGCAATACAGCTTTAGAATCAGTCCACCAAAGGTAAGATTTCACCCATAGGTAGTTTAGTGGGCCAAGGAACCCAGCTGCTTCTTTTTGTGTTCTCCAGCAGTACAACTGCTTGGCATATTTCTCGGCTCTGTTCTAATACACCTTCCCATCTCAACTCTACATACTAGAATACAGAATAGAACTTACAATGAAGAACTTGTTAAAGCAATAAAGCTTCATGTTTAAGTAAAACAAACCAGTCATACCTACCAGCACTGTGTAATGGTTTCACACAGATTACCCCAAACCTCTTCTGTGATCCCATGCCGGCATTCCAGGCTCCTCCTCTTAGGCTTTCCGAGGGGGCTGCCGAGCCAAACTGTCTACATCCATTGACACAGAGTGGGGGGCCCCGCCTGGCACAGCATGAGATTGACAGAGGCGGGAGCCAATGGCTTCCGCTGCTATCAATCTGCCCAGGGAGGAGGAAAACTGTCGAGAGCTGCTGCTCTGGTGCACATTGCTAGATCGGAACAAGCTCAGATAAGAACAAGGGGGGGGGGGGGGGATTCTGGAGCATAGAAACACTTTCCACCTTAATGCATTCTATAGCTGCAGGATCAAAACCTACAGAACCTTCTGTGCTGCAGAATCCCCCCTCCCTCCCTACCTGCCTGAGCCCGATCCAGCGATGTGCACGAGAGCAACAACTCTCTCCACTGTCTTCCTCCTCCCTGGGCAGACTGATAGCAGTGGGAGCCATTGTCAAGCAAATGCTTTGACGCAGACAGGGCGACTCAGAAGCAAGCATGCATGGGAGCTCCCATGGAAAGCAGCTTTCCATGTGGGCACTTCCCGAAGAGGAGGAACCTGGAGTGCCAACAGGGGACCTTTAGAAGAGGAGGATGAAGGCTGCTCTGTGCAAAACTATTGCACAGAGCAGGTAAAACATGTTTGTTATTTTAATTAAAATAAATAAAGAAGCTTTAGTATCACTTTAAGGCTTTAGAACCACCTTAACTACGAAGAATGAACAAATTATAGGTGGTCTGAAAAGCTTCCTTTTCTTGGAGAATGCTGCTCTCCATGCTCTAGTGCCAGAGACTAGCACAAATTTAGGCATTTTGATCCTACTACATTTATGATCCTTACCTTCAGCAGAGCTTTGCCTTGGCTTTTGGTCATGCAACTTGCACAAGTGGGAGCCCGGAATGGCATTTTCTTCATAAAAAGGCTATTCAATTGCTCATCAATCCTATTCAAACTCTCACTATAAGCCAGCACACTAGATCCCAGTCTATGTACTGGGAGGGGAAATGCTTTGTTTGCCGGGAGAACAATGTTAACCATTTTCGGTTTCTTCTTGAGCTCCAGTACACTCACTCCCCTGTCACAACCCTTTTAACAGCTGGGTTGAACTTTAAGCACATGGTTTAAATTTTTGCACAGAAGTAGGTCAAGACTGATTAATCCCAAAATAGTTTCTTTTTCTGATGTACTATGTCACAATGTACTTGTACAGCAGAATCTCTGCTTTAAATACCCAGCTTGCAGAAAGCAGGCCTGCAATGTGTACAAACAGCAGTAATACTGGCACTACCTTGCATGATCGTAATAGGCCCCATAAAAGAGATTTTAAAGATTTTCCACATCCTAAACTGTAAGCCCAAACACAATCTTCAAAAACAGAAAAAGAAAAATGGACATTCACAAGCTTAAAGAGGTTGTAACCCCAAAAATAAGGAGATCCTGTTCTCATATCAGGTCAAACAGCATAGCGCTTGTGCTGTCTAATTGGTCTCTTTCTATGCTGTAAAAAACCTGGCTTATCCTGTCTGTTCCTGTGTCATCCTATGTAAACTGACCATGGAAATCATGGCTGCTAAATCACTATACCGTGGTCAGTTTACATGCCTCCTTCAGCCCGCAGTCACTCTCCCCCTCCTTTCCTGCCCATCCCCTCCTGCCACTATTAGTAGGTGGCAGTAAAGTCTGAGAAGGATTACTGCCAGTCCCTCTGCTCTAACAAGCTATACTACAATGTAAATGTTTGAATAAAATTTTGCCTCTAAATACCTTCTTTCAGATCATTTGTTTGGTCACGTGACCGCCAGCTGCTCTCCTCCCCTAATCTAAGTGCTACAGCGGGAAGGGCTGAGCAGATAGCACAGCGGTCACATGACCTCCTGGCTGAAGTCAGGGGTATCTAAGCCCCTCCCACTGTAGCCTTTAGATCGGGGGAGGAGAGCGGCCGGAGGTCACATGACCGAACAGAAATGATCTGAAATAAGGTATTTAGAGCCATCATTTTATATTAACAATTACACTGTAGTATGGCTTGGTAAACCAGGGGGGCTGGCAGTAATCTGACTTTACAATCACTAAACAGGACATTCCCAAGTTGTCCGATGAGGCTATAACTAAAAGGAAAACATCCAGGCAAGTCACACATCTGATTAAAAGCAACCGATTGCTAAGTGCAAAAAAAGCATAACGGTGAACGCTGTAAACGCATCTGTATATTATCCACAGAAGGAAAAATTGCAGACAAAACACTCCTCAGTCAGGATTAAAAAAACAAAAAAAAACCCAAAAAACAAAAAGGGGGGGGGGCGTTTTGAAGAAGGGCAAGGAAAGTAAAAGCTATGACATAAGGCAAAGTGGAGTCCCCGAATAGGGAAACCAAGCAGTAGCTACCCTCCATTACCCTCAAAGCATTCCACCACCAACTGGTAGGGTACAAGAAAAGGACTCAGATTTAATGATGCATTTCTGATATTCCAATTGTGCACGTTCTACCTTTGGATTTGATGTAGATTGCCTAATACTGCAAGCAACTTTCCTGACTATCAGAGGCAAGCTTTTTGCAGTCTGCTCTTAAATTACCACAAAAAATTTTCGAATTCTTGAAGCAAATGATATGGTACTTCAACACGCCTGTGCAAATAACATCCTCAGACAAGTGGGAGAGAAGACTGCAGAAGGTCCCAGCGGTGCAGGGAAGCATATGAGGACAGTCAGGTGCCTCAAAAACAGTTCTCTGCAAGATATCCAAAGTCCAATCGTCAGCCACTACAATTAGCAAGTCATGTCTTTAACGTGTGCCTGTCAGGTGGTAACATTTACATGGTCAGCGAGTCCTGGTGGGCCTGAACTGCCCAAAGACTGCTCCGTTACTTATTGGGGAGGACATAATGTGCTCTATCCCTTCAGCAAGTTTATGTACCTCACAGTGATATTTAGCAATCCAAAGACCAGACAACAGGAAACAATTTCAGAATTTTTATGCTCTGAAAAGGAGTTGTCGCAGACAATGGGCAGGCTGAATTTACCAAGTTGATCGCTCAACTTGGGTACAATCAGCCAGCTGGATTCTCTTGTGATTATCGCTGACGGCTGCTACAGCTGCGGGCAATAATCACTGTCTTCACTGGGTGGGGACGGCTTCCTCCTCCTGCCCCCGCCGGGAGAAGACAATTGCAGATTTCCTTCATCAGCACCGTCTGTTGATGGGGAAACTGTGCAAATTTCTTTCCTGCAGCCACAGGTTGCACCGTGTCTAGTCAGCCTTAAAGCAGGGTTCCACTCAAATTTTTAACTTAATCTTACCCCCTTCAGTTAATTGCATAGATGTTGAAATGCCGCATGAAATTTTTTTTATCGCTGTAATTACCTTTATATTGTACTTTGTGGCACTTCCTGTCTCTCCTCCCATGGAAGTAGGCGTGTTTATTGCCTTTCCCCGGCGCCGCACTGTCTCCTGGGAGCTTAGTGTCAGGCTTCCCAAGATTCAGTGCGGGAACAATGATCATGCTTGTGAACAGACTGAATGAACAGCATTCACCACATCCAGGAAATCAATGCTTGTGGGCTTCACATGCCCACAAGCAAGATGGAAACAGCCAGCATCACATTTTTTAAGTTATTCTTCAGTACGAAAACAGAGGTGGAAATATTACACCCAAACTGAGTATTATTTTGGGATTAGCAAAGTGTCTCAGTGACCTTAAAAAAAAAAAAAAAAATTGGTCGCCGGACTCCCGCTTTAAATCACATAGCATTGTCTCTGTTCTCCTCCAAAGACTTGAATAGGAGCAGGGGAATAACTGCTTAAAGAGGAACTGAACTCTGATTGTGCCTAAACAATTCAGGCAGAAGGCAAAAAACTAATCGCCAGTAACGCCTAAAAGTCTCCCTGCTGCTGATTTTTCCCCATTACTCACTAACCATGCCTCATTCTGCACCGTCTCTCCATGTGAAGGCAGCCATCTTGGTAGAGGCAAGGCTTTGCTTCCTTATGACAGGCCAGTAACACACCTCTTGTATTAGAGTGCCTCCACTGTGAATGAAGAAGCACAGCAGACCAAACTATTGTCAGACTGGGGGGGGGGGGGGATAGATGGACTAGCAGGTTTTTTTTTTTTTGGAAAATCAGATCATTTTTATTGTAAACACGCACGAAAAAAACAAAAACAAAAAAAAAAAAACTTTTTTCTATCTCACTATACAAAATAAGTTCTATGCATGCGAGGACACAAAGGTAAAAATGTTGATGACCAGCCGGTCTTACATACTATATGTTTCAGTAATATTTGTAAAAGCACCGTCAGAAATAAAGATATGAATACATAAGGCAACTAAGTTTGTGATTCTTTGGTCTCATTACATGTCGTGTGTGTGTCCCCCTCATGTCTTTATTCCCTTTTCTGTTCCAGGGCCTTCCAGGTCCCCCGAGCAGAACAGGGACATCACCATCCCCCAACCAGCAGGGGGCGATATGAAGTGTTATCTTGTATTAAAGCGGGGTTCCACCCAAATTTTGAACATTATCTCTATGCATTCTCTTCCTTGCCTAGATGCTGACATGCTGTGTAAAAAAATTTAAATCGCCGTAATTACCTTTTTTTTCTAATCTTCTTAGCACTTCCTGGTTTTCCTCCCATGGGAGTAGGCGTGTTTCTAGCCTCTCCCAGACCTCCCACAGGCCCCTAGGAGTAAGTCTCAGGCTTCCCAGCCTGCATTGTGCAACAGCGTCATCACAACATCTCGGTGAATGCTGGGAGCACAGCATTCACCGCATCCAGGAAATACATGCTTGTGGGCTTCAAATGCCCACAATGAAGATGGAAACCGCCTTCAGTGAATTTTATAAGTTATTCTTTACAACGAAATCGGACACAGGCAGACTTATTACACAGAACATGTGAGTAGATAATCATAAGAAAAGTTAATGAACTCCAAAAAAAAAAAAAAAAAAAAAAAAAAGATAGATAGGTGGACCCCCGCTTTAACCTTTGAGTAAAACTAAAAAAAAAAAACTTTATCCTCTGCAGAGCACCGACACCATCATAAGTGTTCCCTCTTGGAGTAACCGCATATATAAAGCGTTACGTCCTTCCCCTTCTCATCTTTAGCACATTGCTCTTGATACTAGATTCTAGGATAGTGTGGTAGCTGGTGTTGTTCTGTCCCCTAGGACTCTATTGGGAGCTAGATGTAGTGGAGCTAAACCAGGCGTGTCCAGCTAGGGATCCCACATTCTCAAATTTTCTTGGACTCCCTCGGTGTTTGTATTCTCTAAGAGAATCATTTACAGGAGGCAATCCATTCTGTGTGTGTGGGGGCTGTTGTAGATAGCAAGGAAACTGATAGCTAGAAAATGGCTAAGAATAGTATCCTGAGGATGGCGGTATATGAGGGGTGTGTACTTTTATTCATCTAACCAGCCCAGTAGACAAAGTTTAGGATCAGTTGTAAATTTGAGGTTCCATATGCTATTGATAGTGTTCATTACTGCTGCCCAATACCTTTGAAGTTTCGGGCATTTCCATAGCATATGGACAAGGGTGGACTAGCAGATTTAGATACACAAACTAACGGAGCCTAAAGACGAAGACCTATGTCACTGGCTCCGCCTCTAATTTTTCATTCATTCTTTTAAACTTCTATTGGATATAGTGCAGCACTAAATCACTTTTTATTTACATTCTTATAGCAGGACATAACATTTGTATCCCCGACATCCTGTGAAAATAAGGCAACCTATTTAACGGTTCCGGTCAGATCACACTCTGTAGCCAGAAAGAGAAATTTAGCTGCTGGTGGGCAGGCTACTGAAATCAAATCATTGTTTATGTCTTCAGATAACACAAATGAGTGCATACAGGAATCATTGCAGAGCCTCGGGCAGTGTTTTGCTGTCAGAGTTAAGTCCTTGGAGCAGGATACAGGGAAGTGTGTAGGTGTAGCTAGTCCAGCAAAAGCTTCAGGTTCTCCGATTACAATGTTTGGGAATAGAAGCAGAGAAAACTAAACCCCAGTAGAGCAGTCAGCTGGCCATGTGCATGAAAGAGATACGAAGGCCAGGAAGGAGACGCATTTCTACTAACTTAGTGCACACTAACCTATAAGTGCACCTGCCTGACCAAGCACAGCAAAGTCTTGCTAGAAGGGCGATGAACCACTCAAGGACCGAGTCTCTTTTCGAGATTTGTTGTTTACAAGTTAAAAACAGTTTTTTGCTAGAAAATTACCCCCAAACATGACTTTTTTTCTTGAAAGTATTTAAATGGCCCTTTAAAGGCCCCTTTCACACAAGGCGGACTCCGCCTCAGTCCGCCGGCTCAGTGGGAGATCTCTCCGTTGATCTCCACTGAGCCGGCGGATGACAGGTCCCTCTCTGCTCACTGAGCGGGGAGGGGCTTGTCAGGTGCCGCTGCTGCCTATGGAGCATGTCCGTTTTCATCAGATCTCACCCGATCCGCCAGCGACGGATCCGGACGTAGGGCCACCCGTCTGCTTTTTGCAGGTCTGGACGCCAGCGGACATGTCTCCGCTGACATCCGTCGCTCCATAGACTAGCATGGAACGCCCGTTCAGGTCCACCGTCAAAACTGACAGGCGGACCTGAACGGTCTGATCGTGTGAAAGGGGCCTAAGAGCTATGGGTGGAAGTGACTTTTGACAACGCTTCCACCCTGCAATGGTATGGAGACGGGTTGGGGCCATCTTCCCCTCACTCGTCTCCATACCCAGCAAGAAAGAGGATGCTATCGCCTCCGCCGCCAAGTGATCTCGTGGCGAATCCGCCACAGAGACCACCAATATCGGAAACCGGACCACCGGCCATAGAAGAGGATATCAGGGTTATGGCAGCTAGCTGCTGCCATAACAAAGATATCCCTCTTCAAAGTTAGGACGTATATCGGCGTGCGGCGGTCCGGAAGTGGTAATTAAAAGATCCTGTTTTTTTTTTCCTTTTACACCATAACATTCCTCACAAAATACAAAAATGCGATTATGCATTTGGTTAATGCAGCCCGATCGATCCTACATCCCAGCTCTTTAGAAATACTCTTCACCTCCCACTATAAAAAGACGGTGGTTCTGTCGAATGCATGATATAGAACAGAGTTTCTCAACCTTTTTTCAGTCAAGGCACCCTTTAAAATTATGGTCTCACGGCACCTTAGTCTAAAACGTAAAAAAACTATTCTAAGTTTTACATAATGCAGAAACATCCACATGTAGGACACCCAATGTTAGAGGTGTTTTTTCTTCCAAAGTAAATACACTTTTGCACACTGGTACTGACCAGTATCCCAAGGTTTCTCTTCTCCCTCCATTTTTCTTCATCAGTCAGCTAACGTGACCCCAGTACTGAGGGAGAGGGGCACAGGAGGGTCAAACAAGGATGCTGTGGAGGCGACAGACATCCTCATCAACTGATGACATCATTGCTTAGGATGCCAGAAAGTTGTAATTGTGGGCAATAAAAACCCATGGCTTTGTGCAACTAAAAAAGGATTCATCCACACGCCGGATTCTATACAATTTGATAAATTTTTATGCATTTTGCCAAGGCACCCCTGAGGAAACCTCAAGGCACCCTGGTTGAAAAAGGTGGATATAGAATATATGGAAAATCTTACTAGTTTCATAAAAGGCACATATATGGTAAGAATGCACTGAAATTTCGGCGAAATCACGCCAACGGCGCTGAAAATGGGGACAGGGCCTGGGCGGGACCCCGCCCCTGGTGCAGCCCAATATGGGGGTGTCGTTCTGGTGCGTTCCCGTCCAGCCCCAGTCCAGTCCTCTCCTCCTCGACGAGGTGGCTGAAAGCAAAACAGTGCCCTATCTTAGGATGACAGCTGTCAGCACATCGCATTTAGGAGCAGTTTGCCGGTATGATCAGCGGGAGGAGCATTATCAGTGTGCAGCACCGTGGGGGTTAAGAGTGCAGGACTTGTTGTTTGACATGCTGTTAGAAACCGTGAGCCAGCTCGGTGAAGCGAGCGGGCTGTTTCTAACATGTCAAACAACAATTAGGTTTACATCCTCAGATACTTAGGCCCCTTTCACACGATCGGACCGTTCAGGTCCGCCTGTCAGTTTTGACGGCGGACCTGAACGGGCGCTCCATGTTAGTCTATGGAGTGACGGATGTCAGCGGAGACATGTCCGCTGACATCCGACCCGGTCCGATCCGCTAAAAGCAGACGGATGGCCCTACGTCCAGGTCCGTCGCTGGCAGATCGGATGAGATCTGACGAAACCGGACATGCTGTCCGTTTTCGTCCGATCCCTCCATAGGCGGCAGCGGCGCCTGACAAGCCCCTCCCCGCTCAGTTAGCAGAGAGGGACCTGTCATCCGCCGGCTCAGCGGAGATCAAGGGACTTATCTCCCGCTGAGCCGGCGGACCGAGGCGGGCTCCGTGGAACAGAGTCCGCCTCGTGTGAAAGGGGCCTTATATGATGTCTTTTCATATTAGGATCAATCACTCTTACTGGTTGGGATCGGGAGTTCCACTTTCTAACATCCACTTAAGCCCCCCCCCTTTTTTTTTTCTCCTAACCCCAAAAGTTAAATTTATTCATGTTATTATATCACTTCATTGTTCCTTGTGTACTCACAAGTCATGTTGTGTTTATTATGATAACACATATCTTACTATTGTTTGCCACAAATACCTCGTATGTTTCAAGATTTGTAATATCTCATAAATTTCTTAAAAAAAAAAAAAAAAAAAAAAAAGAAGATAGCCATTCTACCACAGTCTAAACGCACACTGCAAAAATAAAAAATAAAATAAAAATTAATAAAATTACACGAGCAATATAAATTAGGCCGTTGGAGAAATAAGAAAATGCCTTAGACATGCTCCTATTTAAAGTATCTCACCAAAAATGACATTTTTGTTGCAGGGGATGCCCGAAATCTGACTTGTATTTATTTTAGGCAGACTTCTGGGAAAATTGGTGAGCCAATCATGCAAGCAGGAAATTATGTTTGTGGGGGGCGTTCTGTACACATTCTGTGTACAGAACTCCAGGTTGCCATATATTGTGTTTTACAGAAAATTACAGCGGCTGCAGATTTAAAAAAGGAAAAGGTCATTTTTAACAACATTCAATTACAAGATGACTTGTGTCGCAATTGTATACGCTATATTACTTTCTTTATTTGCTAGTTTTTTCCCCCCGACAAAGGTGGAGTTACCCTTTTTTTTAAATCAAATCATTTTTATTGAAAAAGAACATTTTCATTTTACAACAAACATATCACAATATTGAGAGGACACAGAATTAGCCATTCGTATAGCCAGCAGGCTACACGGCATTTGTATTTTTACTGTATACAAGGCAACATTCCATATAAAATAAAGATATATTATAAAAACTTATACCAGAGGCTGTTGTCTTTGAGTTACCATATACTGTGTGTGTCCTCCTTATAGCCTATCCCCCAACTCCGCTCCCGGACCTTAACAGGACCATCGAGCTGGGTAGGGGTACCACACACCCCTAAACAGCGGGAGAGGTTCACAGTATTCATACATTGGAGTTACCCTTTAACGTATGGCCTGCCTTAGCCGAAAGCCCCTGGCAGCTTGGAGATGAAGTCTGTTTGTTGTAATACAGCAACTTCTGATAAGATAGGTGAGCTGATGAGCAGATATAGCTAAAATAACTCCTCAATAGCATGGAATACGTTGCTGGCGGTCAGACAGGAGAATGCTGTACAACCCTTTACACCATTCTCCCGTTTAGTTGTGCAGCTCCATTTGGGGTTTTGTGGGAGGAAGAAATGGCAGCTACTGACTTATGCATATCAGTGGCCCCTGGGCTTTGTGGGTCAAAGGGCACTTGAAAACACATTGTATGGTACATGGAGTACTTGCAATTGACTGCTTTCCATCTCTAGTGCTGCCTTACAATGTTCAGTACATGGCAAGGTACACTTCAATTAAATGTACAATAGAAATAAGAAAAACCTGCACTAAGCTCTCCCGGACAATGCCTCCGGCTTTCTTTGTGGCTGGGTCTGGCACAGTGACACAGCAGCAGTCTAGGAAGGAGAGCGAGAGATTACTTCAGAGTTTTATACAAGTGATTTTTAAAATGAAAATAGAAGCAGGAAATCAGCAGGAATAGGACTGCAGCAAACAGGCTTTCCTTACAAAAAGGCAGCAAAGGAAACCAACATTTTTGGTTGCCAAGAAAATGTATTATGCACAGCAGTTCAAACTTATAGCTGCAGAAAGTGAATCTTTCCAACAATGAGCAGGTCCCCGAGGTCCCCAGACAGATCTCAATTTATCAGAAACAACTCCCTAGTAAAGATTTAATAAAACCACAAGGGTGGGAAAAAAAATAGGGTTAACGAGCGGACTTTACGGCAGACTTTCCGAATGAACAGACTTACCTACACACGACCAAAGTCCGATGGATTCGTACACGATGACGTACGACCGGACTAAAACAAGTTCATAGCCAGTAGCCATAAGCTGCCCTAGCGTGGGTTTTTGTCCGTCGGACTAGCATACAGATGAGCGGACTTTGACCGAACTCGAGTCCAGATAGATTTGAAACAGGTTTCATTTCTAGGTCCGTCAAACTTTTGAGAAAAAAAAAAAAAAGTCCGCTGGAGCCAACACACGATCGAATTGTCAGACGGACTCCGGTTCGCCGGACCAAGTATGCCGTAAAGTCCGGTCGTGTGTACGCGGCATAAGAGCTACATAAATATTGTAGCACAGGGCTTGACAAATTTGCTTGGAATCTAGGAGCCAGCTAAAAAAGTTAGGAGCCAGGTTTTTTTTTTTTTTTTTTTAAACGACCGACAGCTTTATTTTCAATATAAAAATTAACCAATCTTAAATTTACACAGAGACGACTAGAACTAATGTGACTGCTTTTATTTCCTGCCATGCAGGGACACAAGACCACCATATTCCCGCTAAGGATCCAATCAGGTCCGCCTGAAAAACTGACAGGGGAACCTGATCAGACAGCCCGTGTGAAAGGGGCCAAGCAGGGAGATGACAAATAAATTCATTTTAATTAACCACTTCCTTCCCGCAGGACGACTATATACGTCCTGTCTTTGAAGAGAAATACCGTTGTTATGGTAGCAGCTAGCTACCATAACCCCGGTATCTTCTTCAAGAGCCAGTGGTTCTCTTTCAGATAAAAGTGGTCTCTGCAGCAGATTCGCAGCGAGATCACTTTTATCGGCGGCAGGAGAGGGCCCCCCCTACCGCCGCGCTCCGGTGCCCTTCACCGCTTACCGTGGCCGTCGGTAACGGCGGAGGCGATCCGGATCTGTCCCTCGCCTGGCATGGGAGACGAGTGAGAGGAAGATGGCCCCCCCCCCCCCGCCCATCTCCAAGTCATTGCAGGGCGGAAGCGACGTCAAATCGTCACTTCCACCCATAGCTCTTAAAGGGACATTTTATTATTTTTTTTTTTCAAATGACAATTTTTTTTTTTTTATGCATTTTAATGTAAATATGAGATCTGAGGTCTTTTTGACCCCAGATCTCACATTTAAGAGGTCCTGTCATGTTTTTTTTTCTATTACAAGGGATTTTTACATTCCTTCTAATAGGAATAAAAGTGACTTTTTTTTTTTTTTTTTTTTTTTTTTTTTAAAGAACAGTGAAAAAATAAAAGTTAAAATAAATAAGAAAATTTTTTTTTTTTTTAAATGTGCCCCATCCCTTGTAATAGAAATAAAAGTGACACAATTTTTTTTTTTTTTTTTTTTAAAAACAGTGTAAAAATAAAAAGTAAAATATATAAGGAAAAAAAAAAAAATTTTTAAATGCGCCCCGTCCCGCCAAGATCGCTTGCAGAAGCGAACGCATATGTGAGTAGCACCCGCATATGAAAGCGGTGTTCAAACCACACGTGAGGCATCGCCACGACCGTTAGAGCGAGAGCAATAATTCTAGCCCTAGACCTCCTCTAACTTAAAACATGCAACCTGTAGAATTTTTTAAACGTCGCCTATGGAGATTTTAAAGGGTAAAAGTTCGTCGCCATTCCACGAGCGGACGAAATTTTGAAGCATGACATGTTGGGAATCAATTTACTCGGCATAACATTATCTTTCACAATATAAAAAAAATTGGGCTAACTTTACTGTTTTCTTATTTTTTAATTAAAAAAAAAAAGTATTTTTTCCTAAAAAAGTGCGCTTGTAAGTCCGCTGCGCAAATACGGTGTGACAGAAAGTATTGCAATGACCGCCATTTTATTCTCTAGGGTGTTAGAATAAAAAAATATGTATAATGTTTGGGGGTTCTAAGTAAAGGGAAGGAAATGAGCGGGCAGTGAAAACAGGCAGGGAAAGCTCCATTAGCATTGATGGATGTCCTGTCATACCAACGGCCACCACCAGAGGGCGCCTGATTGCAGAAGGAACCATAGGACTGCAGTAGGCCGCAAAGCCGCGGCCTCAATTACCGGCGCGGCCCATCGCGATCGCGCCGGGAGGGGGGGTGTCGAACGGACACAGGATACCCCAGCTGTGCCGCCCCAGGCGCCAGGTTGCTAATTCTAGTCGCAAATGTGACCTGGCGCCCGGGGTTTGTCGAACCCTGTTGTAGCAGATGTATGCTTCCACCCTATACCATAGGGCCTATGTGCCCAACTACTGCGATAAGATAATTCCATATACACCTCACACTGACCACAATAATGTGGCAGCATTTGAAGATCAAAACATACCCATTTTTAAACAGGAAAAAAAAGAAAAAAAAAAGTTAGCTGCAACTTGTATTGCGTTATCACAAAATCTACAAACTGCATCATGTTAAAAACCTGACACTGATGGGTGATGGGGACACTAATGGATCCAAATGTATGAGGGGGAATCTGACAGGAACAAATATGTAAGGCACCATGCACACTGCAAGTTAACCCCCCCCCCCAGTGCATGAGGTTCTTTCAAATTCTATTCCATTCTGCTGCTGCAGATTTCATAAATAATGGATTTTTTCGGCCCGCGAAAGAGTAAAAATGATACAATGAGGCCCTCAAAGTGAAAATTTGGAGACCCCTGCTATAGAGAACAGCAGGGTAATGATACACTTAACGTTAAAAAGTATTTGACCAAAGTTGTTGTATTTAGCAGTTTGAATGCAGTTAATCTTAGGCTGGCCATAATGGATTCATTTTGAGCCCCCGTTCTCCTCTGTGCGATTTGACAGGAAAGGAAAAAATAAATAAATAAATAAATAAAATAAATAGGAGCCTATTGCCAGCGATAGGTGTATCCAAATTGGTGCGGCGACTTCCCAAAAAGTAGTTCCTGCACTACTTTTGGTGACTTTGGGGGCACATTTCAATAGACATCTGTGCATGAACCCACAATAATGTCTTTCAAGTCGCCTCCAAAGTCAGACTGAAATGCGGCTTTGAAATCGTGCGAGTTCAGATTTCAAAGCGGTGTTCAGTGTGAACGAGGGCTAAGGCACCATTCACACTTCATATAGTGGGAACAGAGTGTTCCTATATGCAATTTTGCGTGATGCAAATAAGACAGCACATTCACTTTAATGGGCTGTCCTATGCACAACCAACGCACCAAAGAAGCTCCAGAACCTTTTTTTGGGCGTGTTGTGCATTTTTTTTTTTTTTTAACATGTGTATAGGCCTGTATGTAGCATGGAAAAACATGCATCCAACTGTGCTTGGGGTGCCTTAAAATGGCACATCCGTAGTGCGGTTTTCTTACGCTTCCAAAATGTGCTCAAGAACGTTGTTTCTGCACGCGTTCCAGAAATGCGAAGAGGTGAATGTAGCCTTAAAGAGGAATTTCAGATAGGGGAACTTAATATCTAAAAAATAAATGTCCACACTCCTACACCATACAAAAACCCCAGCTGCTGTATTAAGATATCATCCTGATATCTTATATAATAAAAACACAATGTGCAGCACAGAGCGGGTCTGTGCACACGACCTGAAAATTGGACAAAAAATACCGCATTTGACGCGATCGTACGATAATCTGATTGTTAGTACAGAGCTTTTGAGAGCCGATCACGACAGTTCATCCGATATTAAAATCGGACATACACGAAAATTTTCCTCGTACGATACCAGATCATACAATTTTCATTTAGTCAGTACAGTTTTTGTCCGAAAAGACAACACAAAAACATAACACATGACATCACTTCCGATTTTTTTTTTTCCGTCGTACGAGAATTTTAGTGACTTTAGTAACCTACTTGCGACGAAAATGTGTGTGTGTGTGTGTGTGTGTGCGTGCGTACACACACACACACACACAGTTTCCCCAAAAATAAGACCTAGCGTGATTGTCAGTGATGGCTGCAATATAAGCCCTACCCCCCAAATAAGCCCTGCCTCCCCAAAAATAAGACCTACCCTGAAAATAAGACCTACAAGGACTTTAACTAGGGCTTATTTGGGGGGTAGGGCTTATATTGCAGCCATCACCAACAATCATGCTAGCTCTTATTTTCGGGGAAACAGGGTATATATAAAATCAGAGACCTTGGAGAATAAAAAGATCATTGCAATATTTTATTTCACACTGTATTTGCACAGCGGTCTTTCAAAAGCAATTTAGGAAAAAAAAAAAAAAAGCTGAGTTAGACTTACCGGTAACTCCTTTTCTGAGAGTCTTCCAGGACAGCCCATGAGACCTTGGGCTCCTCCTACCAGGACAGGAAACACGTCACCCCCACCAGATAAAAGGGCGGTCCTCCAGGCCCATGTCAGTATTCTCAAGAACCGTAGGACCCTGCAAAACATATGCATAATACACATAACTTCAGACAATACCGGGTGGGAATCCGGCTGTCCTGGAAGACTCTCAGAAAAGGAGTCACCGGTAAGTCTAACTCAGCTTTTCTCCAAGCGTCTTCCAGGACAGCCCATGAGACGATGAGCCAGAACTTACCAGTCTAGGGAGGGACAACTGCCTGAAGGACCTTACGACCAAACGCCTGCTCCTGAGCTGATAGGAGATCCAGGCGATAAGGTTTAATGAAGGTCGAGTAACTGGACCAAGTGGCAGCCCTGCAAATTTGTTCCGGTGAGGCACCAGCCCTCTCAGCCCAAGACGTAGACAAGGCTCTAGTTGAGTGCGCAGTAACAAAAGGTGTAGGGACCTCCCTAATTTTGTAAGCTTCCAAGATGGCTTGCTTTATCCATCGAGCCAATGTGGCTTTAGATGCACTATTCCCCTTGTGAACTCCAGAAAAGATGACAAACAAGGCATCAGTTTTCCTAAAGGTCTTCGTGACCTCAAGATAGACCAAGAGAATCCTTCTTACATCTAGAAAACTAAATTTTCTTTCTAAGTCGCCCTGTGGCGAACTACAAAAGGTTGGCAATACAATGTTCTGAGATCGGTGGAATGTACTTGCCACCTTGGGCAAAAAACCTGGATCGGTTCGTAACACAACTCGATCCTCAAAAATCGTGAGGAAAGGCTCCCTAACTGATAGGGCCTGCAACTCACTTACCCTACGAGCTGAGGTAACAGCTATAAGGAACACAGTTTTTAATGTAAGTAACTTAACTGACATACTTTCCAGAGGTTCAAACGGAAATTCTACCAGAGTTTGAAGTACTAGGGACAGATCCCACGTTGGACAATTTCTCACTACTACTGGTCTGGCCCTAGAGATAGATTTGAAAAATCTGGCTATAGTGGGATTTTCCAGGAGAGTTAACTGGAGGAACACACTAATAGCTGCCGCCTGTACCTTTAAGGTACTAACAGAAAGACCTTTGTCGACACCCTCTTGGAAAAATTCCAAAGTAGACGGAATATCATGAGTTAATCTATCATTTTCAGATAACCACGAGTTAAACCTTTTCCAAACTTTGGAATATATGGCTCTAGTAACCGGCTTCCTGCAATTAACGAGAGTCCTGACTACTTTGTCAGTGAACCCTTGGGCGCTCAGTATCTTTTCTTCAGATACCAGGCCGTCAAGTTTAAAAAGGAAACCACCTGAGGGTGTGATACTGGACCCTGCAATAATAGGTCTTCCCTTTTCGGAAGACTCCATGGAGGCTCTGAAACCAGAGACTGTAGCAGGGAAAACCATGGCCTCTTGGGCCAAAACGGGGCAATTAGAATCAGATCTGTCTCTTCCAGCCGAAACTTCCGGAGGACTTCTGGAATCAGCCTGATTGGCGGAAAGGCATAACATAGGCCTGGAGGCCACGGGTTTGCCAGAGCATCGATCCAAGGCTTGGTCTGCCGGGTTCATGGAAAAGAATGCAAAGACTTCGGGATGAAGGGACCAGTTGTCTCGGTCTATCCTGTGACGGCTGAGATAATCTGCCAGGCAATTGTTTGTCCCCTTCAGGTGTACAGCAGAAATAGAGGCTAGATTCCCCTCTGCCCATGAAAGGATCTCCTGGGCAATGGACTGAAGCCTCCGGCTTCTCGTGCCTCCCTGCTTGTTGATATACGCGACTGTCGCTATATTGTCTGACAGGATTTGGAGGTTGTGACCCCTGATCTCCATCTGAAAAGACTGGAGGGCTCTCTGGACTGCAAGCAGCTCTCTTTGATTGGATGAGGCCCTTGCCTCCTCTGGGGACCACTCTCCTTGTGCTACTGCATTGCTGAGGTGGGCCCCCCATCCCCAGGAACTCGCATCCGTGGTAATCCTTCGGGAAGTGGGAAAGGACCATGGGAGACCTCCTGCTAGGTGCTGACCAGCTCTCCACCACCACAGGCTTCTTTTTTATCCTGTCGGGAAGCCAGATCCTTGACTCCAGGGACCTTACGTCCCCGTCCCAGTTTCTTAAAAGAAACCTTTGTAACGGACGCTGACGGAGTCTCGCCCATGGTACTGCGGGAAAACATGAGGTCATAAGACCCACTGCCCTCGACACCTGTCTCAGAGAGACCGACTGGTTGGTCTGCAAAGCTGAAGCTGAGGAAAGACCGAAGGGGAGGGCCTGAAATTGAAAATGTCGGGTCCCCATACCAGTCTTCACTGCCAATCTCAAAAACTTTTGGAAGGCTGGATGCATAGGGATGTGAAGATAAGCATCCCTTAAGTCCAACGTGGCCATAAAGCAGTTTGGGTATAGTAGGTTTTTGATTGTAAAAACCGTCTCCATACGGAAATGCTTGTATCTGATGGACTTGTTTAAGGTCCGGAGATTCAGGATAAGTCGAAACTTTCCTGCCGGCTTTCTGACCACAAATACATGGGAATAGAATCCCTTGCCCTGCTCCGATCGAGGAACAGGAATCAGGACTTTTTGATCTAATAAGTCTCCGATCTGGAGACCCAGAGCCCTCGCTTTCTCCCGATCTTGTGGAGGAAATGTGACCAACAAACGTTCTGGTGGTTGGTGAACAAACTCCAGCCTGTACCCGTTGGTCACTAGGTCCAGGACGAAGGGGCTCAGAGTGACTGCTGCCAACTGTGGGATGAAGGCCCTCAATCTCCCTCCCACCGGGGAACACAAGTCACTGCGGCTTGGCGGGCTGTTGAGGAGGGTTAAACAGCACTCCCCCTTTGCCTCTGCCTTTGTGCCCAGTCCAATGCTTTTTCGGCCTGCTGTCCTTTTCTCTAGGACTCTGTTGCCTGCTTTGGCCACGAAAAAATTTTTCTGGCTGTCTGAACTCTTTTTCTCTGGAAACGCCTTTTTCTTATCAGCCGTGCGTTCCAGTGCCTCCTGTAGACATGGGCCAAATAAATGATCGCCAGTTAAAGGAAGGCCACAAAGGCGCAACTTGGAGGCCGAGTCCCCTGACCAGGTCTTAAGCCAAAGGCTTCTCCTGGCCGAGTTCACTAGAGCCGAAGTCCTGGCTGACATTCTTACCGACTCAGCGGAAGAATCTGCCAAAAAACCCACTGCCTGAAAAAGGAGAGGAAAAGACTTTAAAATTTGCTCTCTGGAGGTACCTGCTGACAGATGTGACTGAATCTGAGTCAACCAAACATCCAGATTTCTGGCCACACAAGTGGAAGCCAGAGCTGGTTTCAGGTTTCCAACTGCTGAGTCCCAGGCTCTGTGGAGAAGGATATCCCCCCCTCTTGTCCATCGGATCCTTAAGCGTACCCATATCATCGAACGCCAGGTCCGAGTTTTTTGAAACCTTTGAAAGAGGTGTGTCTAACTTGGGATTCTTATTCCATGGCTGCGCAGTGTCCTCATCAAAAGGAAACCTCCTTTTTAGGTTACTAGAGAAGAATGGTTTTCTCTCAGGATTATCCCATTCCAGTTTAATAGTATCAACCAAAGAACTATGAACTGGAAACACTCTTGATTTTCTCTTATGCAATCCTTTATACATAAGATCATGTTTGGATAACTGAACCTCTTCCTCTTTTAATTCAAGGGTAGTATAGATAGCCTTTAATAAGTCATCTACATCCTCAACAGATAACTTAAATCTTGAGCCTCGAGTGGATTCTCTATCTCTGGGCTCTGTATCTGACCCTGATTCTTCCAGAGAAGAACGGGTAGATCTGACCTCAGCCTCAGAGTCCTCACTCTCTGCCTGCTGCGGAGTGCTTACTGACGCCTTCAGTGAAGACGGACTCTCTGCTGGAGTCTGGAGCTTGTCAATAAACGTTCTAAAGGAACTGAAGGTGGACGCAAGCTCATCCCCAACAGAAGTAAGCATCTTCTGGCAAGAGGCAACCGGGTCATCCTTTACTAGGCCTTCTATACAGGTGCGACAAACTGCTTTGCTCCATGAGGAGCTCAATTTGTTTGCGCAAACCGCACATTTCCTTTTAAGTGGCTGCGCTTGGACCTTGTCCTGAGTCTTGGTCTGCAAGACAAAATAAATGACCCACAATGTAATTAAAGCCACCCAATCACTCCGTAACACCACGTGCAGGAGGGAGGAAATGTGTCCCCTTACACCCACTACTACAGAGGGGGGAGGGAACACTCACAGGGATAGCAAGGTGGTGACAGAACACCCCAGGCTTACCTGTGAGGTGCTGGTGTTGGGAACTGCATCCGCTGCCTGTGCAGGTACTGCAGGAGGATCCATTCTGCCCCTCTTGGTCATCCACAGCCTGGCTGCTTAACACCAAGAAACACCAGCAGCCAGCGTTCTCTGTTCGCGCCGTTTGTGAAGACTGGAACCTCGTCTCCGGCGCCCAATGATGATGTCATATGCCCCGGAAGTAACCCTCTCCAGGCACTTCCTGTGGGCCAGCTTGGAGTGCAATAGCTCCGCCCCCTCGAGCGCTGCGGCTTCCTCCATTCCCTGCTCAGATCAGCCACGCTGTCGGCAGGGAAGGACAACCGAAGCTCAGCTGAGCTATAGTGCAATGCACTGCGCTAGGGGCACGACCTCACACCGGTCCTGGCCCTCTCCAGGCACTGAGGACAGGGAACAGCAGCACAGCCAACCTCCCCAGCGGTGTGCTGCTTCTGGCAGAGGAAGAGGTAAGTGATATGCCCCAGAAAAAAGCCATACAAAGCCCCTGCTTATAAGGCCTATGGGAGCAGGTTCCATGAACATGTTACCCCCCGTCCGGAGGAAACACAAATAACTGACATGGGCCTGGAGGACCGCCCTTTTATCTGGTGGGGGTGACGTGTTTCCTGTCCTGGTAGGAGGAGCCCAAGGTCTCATGGGCTGTCCTGGAAGACGCTTGGAGAAAAATACTTCAATGAATAAAAACTAAACAGTAAAGTTAGCCAAATTCTTGTAGTATAACGTGAAAGATGATATGCTGAGAATTGTGATCTTTATTCTAAAACAAAAAAAAAGAAAAGAAAATAAAATAACGATACTTATTTGATCCAGAATCGTACAGCTGCTATTTTTGTGAATCACATAGATGGAATGTATTGATATTGCACTTTAGTTTCACTGGTCACTTTAAGATAAAAAAAGTTTATGGTTTACACAAGATTAGAAGAGGTTGTTACATGAATGTGAGAATTATATCTGCTATAGCACTTCATTCATAAGCATTGTTCCATTGCTTTTGCACACCGATATATGACTGTACACTGGGTTATGGATATTTTATACATACTTACATTGGTCCAGTTTGCATATACCATACATGTTGATAGCTTTCTATTTAAGATACATTAAAGTGGTTGTAAACCCACTTTGAGGGAAAAAAAATAAAAATAAAATAAAAAAACACACACAACTGCAAGACAAAGGCATAATGAGCTAGTATGCAAATACAGGGGATATCTCCTAAACCGTGCAGGTTTAGGAGATATCCTGGGTAGCTACAATAAGCCTATTTATAGGCTTACCTGTAGCACAAAGTGGTCTGTAAGGGTTTACAACCACTTTAATAATTTAGTTTATTCAGCATGAAATGGAGCTTAGTTATGTAGCATGAGGCTGTATATCCGGTAATATTTAAATTTTTTCATAAACTCATTCAATGAATCCAAGCTCTGCAAGCTGAGATAACATGCACTGCATTGATGCATTCACACAATTTCACAGTAACCATGAGATAAAACAAAGTTCAGGAATATTCCTTTATCTCATTGTTCTCGCTTCTAAACAAACGCGGCAAAGCGCTGCTAAACTGCATGTAAACGCAGCAAAACAGACGTTTTTAAACGTCAGTTACTATCTGTCAAGTTAAATCGTTCAGGAGAGATGGCAAAACGCTGTGTGTACATGAAGCCTTATTCTAAGGCTTAATGTACACAGGACTTTTTACAACCTTTTCTGAACTAAGTCCATTTTGCCGCGTTTAGGTTTAGAAGCTTTTCAATGAAAAACACCTGTAAAAACGAAACTAAAATGTGAGTTACCACGTTTACAAGCTGTTACAGGCTTTCACACTGGGGCGCTTTGCAGGCGCTGCAGCGCTAAAAATAGCACCTGCAAAGCGCCCTGAAAGACCCGCTGCTGTGTCTCCAGTGTGAAAGCCCCGATGGCTATCACACTGGAGCAGTGCGCTTGTAGGACGGAAAAAAAAAAACTCCTGCAAGCAGCATCTATGGAGCGGTGTAGTCACCGCTCCTGCCCATTGAAATCAATGGGGCAGCGCGGCTATACCGCCGGCAAAGCGCTGCTGCAGCGGCGCTGTGCGGGCAGTTTTAACCCTTTTTCAGCTGAATAGTGCCGCTAAGACGGTAAAGCGCCGCTAAAAATAGCAGCGTTTTAACGCCAACACACCCACCGCCCCAGTGTGAAACAGGCCTAAAAACAGCCCTGTGTACATGTACTGATAAGAGGAGAGTTCAGGGGCAGCTGAAAAAAAAAAACGCCCAACTGCTCCTAAACGTCTGTTTACCACGACAGAATTCCGCTCAAGCTTGCCTTGCATACACACGGTCACACAAAAGTTCTGAACTTTCGCCCGTCAAGAACGCGGTGACGTACAATACTACCACGAGCCAAGTAAATGAAGTTCAATGCTTCTGAGCATGCGTCAAATTGTATCCGAGCATGCGTGATTTTTTGCGCGTCCGAATTGCATACAGAAGAACGCATTTTCGGATAGGAACTTTTCCTGACTGAAAAAGAGAACCTGCTCTCAATCTTTTGCTGGCTGGAAAAAAAAGACAGATGGAGCATACACACGGTTGCATTTTCCAACAAAAAGCTCTCATCTGAGTTTTGCTGGCAGCATTTCCGATCATGTGTACGCGGCATTAGATTATACTCTAGGCACGAGGGTTTAGTCATCAAATCCACCCTGAGATCAGGGTAGCACTACAAGTTCTACACAAATCAATCAATAGTATAATTTTCAAAGTGTGATTGACATTTTTTTCCATGTGCCTTTTTTGAAAGATACTTTATATAAATGGAAAAACAACCAAAACAAAAAAACCAAAACAAACAAAAAACCAAAAAAAAACACAGGTATAGCTAATAAAGCAGTGGCAAACTTTTTAAAAGAAACATGGCAGAGGCTCAGGAAGACAAAATACTTTCTTCAGTAGACATATGGTACGTTCAATATAAACAATACACCAGGGATATGCAATTAGCACACCACCAGCTGTTGCAGAACTACAAGTCCCATGAGGCATAACAAGACTGACAGCCACAAGCATGACACCCAGAAGCAGAGCATGATGGGACTTGTAGTTCTGCAACAGCTGGAGGTCCGCTTAGTGCATATCCCTGCAATACACCAAGGGTGTCTGCACATGTCTACTATGGGGACAGACAATGAAGGTGGGCGAGTGACGTATTAAGAGGATTGCCACCTGACACATATGAAGGACGTTAAAGATTTGGATTAATACTTCAATATTTGAAAGATATGACCTTTGCAAGATGAGGCTGAAGAGAACAGGTGTGTAATACTCTCGTTGCCAATTATCAGAAATGTATCTATTAATCAAATTATATTTAGGTTTGAGTACACCATTCCACTCGCGTTATAGTACTTGGCATACCCGTTTATAAATAGACACAGCAGGCTGTACACATCTGAAGTCCCGGAGTAGTACAGCAACAAATGTGACATAATGGATGTGCGTCATCAGAATGGAGAAAACATTCCCTATGCTGCAGTATGTGATCTAAAACAGAAGCAGTCTGCAGCAAATACATATTGTAATTGTGTTCGGAGTGCAGCACAAACCCTGACCTGGAAGTCACTTACACCCTCATCTTCACTCTATAGAGACAACAAATCACAAAAAACAGGGCAAACAAATGTTTACCTACTGTCCTCCTTACCGACCTCAGCATTCCTCCAGGATCACTGCCTTCCAAACACAGGAGAGGGGCGTATGCAGTGCCAAGATGTACATTTTCTGTGAACATACAGGATTTGCAATAGAGTACACTACAAACGATCGCCTAAAAAATGATAACACATGCGGTATTGTTCCACACATTGCAATCAACTGAAATATTGTTGAAGTATAGGATCAGTGGTAGAATAAAATTGTTCTTAATTTAGGTTTATCTAAAATTACAACCAGTTTTCATGACACTATTATAAACACAGGATTTATATAGCGCCAACAGTTTGCTCAGTGCTTTACAAAATGAAGGCAGACAGTACAGTTACAATACAATGTACAAGAGGAATCAGAGGGCCCTGCTTATTAGAGTACATGCACAGTTATTTGATGGAAAGCAAAAGTCCACCGTAGCCGATGAACAGAATCCAAAGTCCCTGCCAGTCTCTACACCAGGGGTCTCAAACTGGCGGCACTCCAGCTGGTGCGAAACTACAAGTCCCATCATACCTCTGCCTATGGGTGTCATGCTTGTAACTGTCAGCCTTGCAATGCCTCATGGGACTTGTAGTTTTGCAACAGCTGAAGGGCCGCCAGTTTGAGACCCCTGCTCTACACCCTCTAGGTAGACACATCACTGCCTCATACAGATCTATAGTCTGTACTCTTAGGGGGACCCAGACATCAGAGTATGTACCCAGCCACAGCGAAGAGAAAAGATGTGACACACACACACACACACACACACACACACACACACACACACACACACGTAGGGCCCTGCTAGGACTTTGTTTTTCCAATGCTTTGTGATCCTGGGCAGGGCTGCACAGTAATACCCACAGCATGGCTGAAAGGTAAGTATTTTTCTCTGTGGGTTAAAAGTAGCACTAAACAATACTCTTATTTTTCAAAATCAATACACATTCATTAAGTGGCACCGTAATCTATTTTTTATTAAATCATTTCCTACTGCGTTTTTCTGCCAGCATCCTCCATGAGCTTTTAATAAAATGCTTTTGGCGTAAAAAAAAAAAAAAAAAAAAAAAAAAAAAAAAAAACCCTATCTAAAAGATAATTAAGAATTATTAATTACTACATTAATAATGTAGTTTATTCCGCATGAAATGGAGCTTAGTTATGTAGCATGAGGCTGTATATATTCTGCAATATTTACATTTTTAGTAAACTCAATGAATCCAAGCTCTGCAAGCTGAGATAACATGCACTGCATTGATGCATTCACACAATTTCACAGTAACCATGATAAAAACAAATAGTTCAGGAATATTCCTCTATCCTATTGCTTTCCAAATCTATGTACACTACAAACTGTGTAATTATTTGAAGAGAAATGCATCTGTACCAGGCTTTAAGAGCCCTTTCACACTGCCAGCGCGGGGGGCATCGGCGGTAAAGGGTCGCTTGTTTTATCGGCGCTTTACCGTCGTTTTTTTCAGCACCGTTCGGATGCTAGCGCGCCACTGCGCTGCCAATTTCAATGGGCAGGGGCGCTTTAGGAGCAGCGTATACACCGCTCCTAAAGTGCCTCAAAGAAGCTGCTTGCAGGACTTTTGACGTCCTGCCAGCACAGCAGTGTGAAAGCACTCTGGCTTTCACACTGAGATTGCAGATGAGGCTTTTTTTCCAGGTGCTATTTTTTTTAGTGCTAAAGCGGCTGAAAAACGCCTCCAGTGTGATAGGGGTCCAAGTGTTAGGAGGAAGGGCAAGCAGGAAAAATGAAAGTGAAACCTAAGCAGCTTATAAAATCTTGTGATCTTTCTGCACATAGCTTGAAGGGCTTTATTCCTACCTTGAGGAACAAAATGGTAGCAGTCCGCAAAAGACCCAGTTTGTGAATATTTATTAACCTGACAGCTTATTATTCTAAATAGGAAACCTTCATTTTGTTTGCAAATATTAAAAGATTCTAACTACCAGCAAGAATAAGTCCTTACATTTAAAGAGCACCTGTCATTTCAGATCCATCATGGCAGCGGCTGTTAGCGGGCATCCACTCACCTGCTGCCGCCACGTCCCTCACCTTGTTGTGTCACTGCCCCATCACCAGCCGTCCCATTAAAGTGAATGGGACTGTCGGTGAGTCAACAGCTGGTCAGAGGAGGAGCCGCTATGGGACAGAGATGACAGGTGCTCTTTAAAAAAAAATTATTTAAAAATCAAGTTGATTTAAACCAAGCCTTTTTACTAGTGATTTAAATTGTGATTTAAATAGACTTGATACAATTCAAATCCACCCTGATATTAAACACGCATTAAAAAAAAAAAAAAAAAAAATAAAAAAAAAAAAAAAGAGGCAAGAAAGGGTCAGACACATCAAGATCCAGCACATAGTGCTTGTTACATAACCCCCCCCCCCCATTAGCCATTTTTCTTCTGAATTATTGGCATGAAGATTTCCCTGCTATAATACAAAATACATCTGCCATTCAAACATAGTTTTCCAGCAAAGCAATGCAATACATTCAATGCTCAAGGTCATGAAGATGCAAAATAAATACAAGCATCTGGACAATTCTCTGGACGTTCTGCTGAGAACTGACAAATCGTGTGTGCAGCCGGCATTATGAGAGTCAGATACTGAACTACAGAACACCAGAACACAGGGATGGAGCCCCCACCTATCCATTCATCATTGTTATGCGGTCCATACACCCGATATCACTTCAGCCTTTGCTCTAGTCAATATTCTTATGTATATGAAGTAACCCCCTCCAGAAGAATGTTTTTTTCATCATACGATTTTCCTGAAAAAAAAAAAAAAAAATAGAATAGATTTCAGATTGCATTCCCTTCAGCTGTAAAATGGCCCGAGCGGAGGAATGACAGACTTAGCAATTCTGCCTCGGCTACGTAGAAGTGAACATTGCGTACACTAATACACTAGGCCACAGCAGACCACGCTGGCCCAAAGGCATGCACGGCTTCCCCTACTGGGCCTCACTGCCGGGTGAGTATTTGAGAACATATGGGGAACTCCGCCTAAAGTAAAAACAGATGCAATAAGCACTTCACCCAGTGTGAGTTTTAGGTGTGCCTTAGTCAAAGGATATCTAAAAAACAACAAAAATAGACTGCACCTTACTAGTCCTTACACACGATGAATAGATTAGAGATTTCATTTTTTAGACTAAGAACATTTGAAAGACCAGCTCCAGAAAGCCTGCAAGGGTTAAAGTTGTTCTATACCCCGGTCTGTGATTTTTACCTACAGGTAATCCTATAGTAAGGCCTATAATCTGGAGAAGAGACGATTGAGAGGGGATATGATTTCAAAATGGTATAAATACCGTACTGGTTACCCCACAATAGGGATAAAACTTTTCCACGCAAGGGAACATAAAAAGCCACGCGGCCACTCACTAAAATTAGAATAGCGGTTTAACCTTAAAGTGATTGTAAGGGTCATTTTTTGAATGTATTTAAATAAGAAAAAAAACATACTTGTCTCCACTGTGCAGCTCGTTTTGCACAGAGTGGCCCCGAACCTGCTCTTCTAGGGTCCCCCGGCGGCTCCTCCCCACATCCGATAACCCCCTAGGACAGTGATGGCTAACCTCGGCACTCCAGATGTTTTGGAACTACGTTTCCCATGATGCTCAATTACACTGCAGCATTAGCATCATGGGAAATGTAGTTCCAAAACATCTGGGGTGCCGAGGTTCACCATCACTGCCCTAGGAGAAAAGCTTCCCCAAGGGGGTTACCTTGCGGGCGCGCTCCCGAGTCCAGCATTCGCGTCTACAGACACAGAATGCTGCCGGAATCAGCCACGCCCATCGGCGCCATTGGATTTGCTTGACAGCAGCGTAAGCCAATGGCTGCGCTCCTATCAATCTAGCCAATTAAGAGTCGGGAGCCCGTGGAGAAGGAACCAGCGTGTACCGCTGACTGAATGAAGGGGTTCAGTTAAGTAAAACAAGGGGGGCTGGGGGGCCAGTGACTGCCAGGTGTTTTTTCCCCCTAATGCATAGGATGCATTAAGGTGAAAAAACACCTACCTTTACAACCTCCTTTAAACTGCATAGAGGGTCCTTTACGGTAAGAGCGGTAAGGATGTGGAATTCGCTTCCACAGGCAGTGGTTTCAGCAGGCAGCATCAATTAAAAAACAAAAACAAAAAAAAAAAAACGATGACTAGATAAGAACCTGAAAGGCCACAACATACAGGGATATACAATGTAATGACATATCACACACAAAGGTTGGACTTTATGGATGTGTGTCTTTTTTCAACCTCACCTACTATGTAAATAAGACTTACCTGTAGGTAAAAAGAATATCTCCTAAACACGCATGGTTTAGGAGATATTGACTCTGCATGCAGTCGCTTACATCAGTGGTGCATGCGCTCTGCAGGTCCGGCGTATCCGGCGGGAATGGAGGGCTCCCAGGTGCATGCATGGGAGTGAAGTCATCACGGCTCCAGCCACTGACAGCGCCAGCGATCCCAGAAGAAAAACGCCAAGGGAACATGTCAGCTCCCTCAGCAGTGACCGGGCACTGCTGCAGGGCTTCGCTCTACAGTAAGCATTTCATAATGTGCTAGTATGCGATGCATACTTGTCGCAGCCCATTCTTTTCAATAGCACCCATTAAAATTGATGCATCTTAAAGTTATAGCGACTTTGAGAAGGTGCCTACAACTACCTTGATGCGACTGATCCAGAGTGTGAAGTCAGAGCAAAGTCATACCAAAGTTGCACCTGAAATCATGCTAGTGTGAATGGAGCCTAACACCATGGCAACTCTTATGCATGGAGTTTGACAGTTTGTACAAAAAATGACATCAAGTGTCACCTGATCAGTTTCATGGCTCCTCAAATGCCAAAAACAGCAAATCCCTGGAACATGAGGTATATAGCAAGGTGGGGTTATCAGATGTGGCTGTATGATTGGCACAAAACCTTTACAACTGTAGTGTAAAGTAACCAACACAAAAAAATAAATAAAATTACCATGATCATTTTAGCAAATAGATAATTTCCCCATAAAAAAAATTAAAAAAAAAAAAAAGTATATATATGCGAGGACACTACACAATACTGACTCAAAGTGCCATAGTCACCTGTTTTTCCCTTAACAGTTTATTTTATAGTTTGGCACTAAAAACCCAACAAGTAAAACCCAATGCAGATATTCAGAGCGGGCTTCTTATCAGAAATACATCTGTGGCACAGCTGGCATGAAGGGGATCAGCTGCAGTTACCTCTACAGATTTCATGCAGCTTACTAGGCCCTGGAGGATTAACTCCTCGGAGGCCAAACAGCACATCATATGACAGAGCTCAAAAGGCTTATGAGTATTAAATTCATATAGGTGACCACACAGCTACCTTTGCAAACAGCTTGCTCAGTGTGCCAATAAAAAAGGAAAAAGTTGTGTTCAATGTAGAAAATCGAGGGAAGGTCTGGGTAACATTTTAGAAAGCTTCTTTCTGTAAAGCCAGCTACAAACACTAGAGGGCAGTAGGAGGCGCAGGCGTAAAACTACCAAACGGCATCTATTGTGAGGCTAGGGCCCTAAAAATGGGCAGGAGATCACTCTAGAGCCGTCCTATTGGGTGGGGGAGTTTTGGCCACAGTGTCAGCAAGCGCCCCATAGAACAGGGCTGGGCAAATCTCAGAAGCCAGATAGCAACTTCTCCATAAAAATACAGCTGGTGCCTAAACTTTTCAGAAAAGATGAACACACTACTACCGCCTTCCTGAGCCCCCGCTGCACTTACCTGCCAAGTTATCAGTACCCACAAAGACAGCATAGCGGTCTGGGGATTTAAAATCCCTGACCTTCTTTCTTTCCTCCGGGCTTCCAGGATGGATAAGAGCGATTCCGAATCACTCTGATCAGGACTGTGTTCACAGGGAGGGGGGGGGGGGGGGGGGGGGGGGGAGGACGACGAGTTTAAAGTATCACCATCACTACATCCAAAAGGGAAAGCTCCACTAGTTCACACCATCCACCCCTGTGAATACAGGCACCTGGTTTATACAGGTACCCTCTCCCACTTTCTGCCAAGATCACCGCATGGCGATCCGAGTCATGTCCGACTCGCGCTGCGCTTTCAAGCATAGGGAACCCAAGAAGCTCTGTTCCTGATCATTGTGTGAGCCTCTGATTGGCTATCAGAGTGATCAGTCTTTGTGCAGCACACCCTCTGTTTTTTCCTTCTTTTCAATGGAGAGAAAAATATACACTTTTCTCCTGCTAGAAAAAAAAAAAGGATGAAAAGAAGTGTATAGAAACAAAAAACAGAAAAAATAGGTTGATCAAGGTTTGATCTAGGCAAGTGGCAGGGTTACAAAAGTTTTTTTTTTCTTTTTTTAAATCGGCATCAGTATGTTGTATGGGTAGGATAAAAAAAAAAAATTAAAAAAAAAAAATGAAGGGGTACAAACCAAATAATATACACATACGATTGCCAGGAGCAAGAGAATTTATTTTGGGTGATAAGTTATGGTAACAGCAAGAAATGTGCCACTAAACCCAATTTGTTTTTTACTATTTTGAGACATACATACATACATAATCTCACAAAAGTGAGTACACCCCTCACATTTTTGTATATATCATATCTTTTCATGTGACAACACTGAAGAAATGACACTTTGCTACAATGTAAAGTAGTGAGTGTACAGCTTGTATAACAGTGTCAATCTGCTGTCCCCTCAAAATAACTCCACACCACTGGCAAGAAAAGTGAGTACACCCCTAAGTGAAAATGTCTAAATTGGGCCCAAAGTGTCAACATTTTGTGTGGTCACCATTATTTTCCAGCACTGCCTTTACCCTCTTGGGCATGGAGATCACCAGAGCTTCACAGGTTGCGAGAATAAAAACGCAAAATTACTTCACTCAAAACTGCAGGCTGCATTTCAGGAGAACACTGAAGGGCACCGCTTGTAGAAAAATATAAAGTCACCCCCTGGAGGACTGTCTATACAAGTGGGCTTTTTACATCAGCCTATTGGAGTGGACTTTATTGTTCTGTAGTGTTATATATATATATATATATTTTTTTTTTTTCACTGTTTGTTTTTCTCTTTTTTGCACATATCACTGGTGATAAAGGAAAGTCAATATGATATTGTATATATGCATATATGTGTATTTACACAACCGTTCAATGGTTTTTCCTTTTTTCGTTTTTTTCAAAATCAATTTATAGCACAGCTTATTATTTTGTAGGTCAATTTATAAATGTGGTCATGTGGATTATTATAGCAACAGTAACAATACAAACTGCAGTTTCTACAGTGGAGTGATAATTCTTCTTCATCCAGATCAGATTATGTACTCATTAAGTCACCAGCTACAAGGCCAAAAAAAAAGAAAGAAGAAAAAAAAATAAAATGTTTCTTGCTTGTAGATTGTCAGAATGACGCAAGTTGTTGACATCAGCCAAAGGTTGTATGCAATGCAGTTCCACCCAATCGTGTCTGCATACAAAAAACACTATGCCCGACTCACAGGTGAAAGTCCACCTGTGTCTGAAATCTAATAATATTTAAGAAGCTTTATCAAGTATGAACTCCTGATCCCTGAGAGGAGCTTTACCACAACAGCAAACAACGGAGATCCTGCAAAAAATTTGAAATGCAATAAGTACATAGGTAAACAATTGCTTGCTGCGGTCACACCACAGATCTGGGGACCTATACAAGTCCTATTAATGCAAGAACTAAGCGTGTACACGGGACGTTTTTACAAGCTCTCCTGAACGATTTCACTTTACAGATAATAACCCACGTTTAAAACATCCGTTGCCGCAATTAGAAGAAAAAAAAAAAAAGTTTTTTTTTTCAAATAGCCAAATATATAAATAATTGTGTGTATACATACAATACATAATAAATAATATAATAAAATAAATAAAAATAATATAACATACATACACTATTTTGTATCCTCTTCCTTCCTCTCCCCGCCCCCCCCTCACCATCCCTTCCTTCCAATTTCCCCACATACATATATTTTTAATGTTACTAGCTGCAGCATAAATAAATACACACAGTTCAGTTTTCGCTTCACTAACCTATGGAAGTAACATACAAGTTCATCCACAATTGTAAAGCAAGGTCAAATGCAACATTAGAAGCAGCGTTTCAATGACACAGTAAACTATCTATCTATAACAAGTGCCTAGTCTGATCACTACATATGGTATGATAAATATGGCACTACTGATCGGGATTTCTCACTGCAAAGCACAAACGTTTAGAAATAAACAAAAAAACAACAACACATGGGATAAGGGATAAAGTATAATTTATAATAATGAAGTCCCTGAAATAGGCACTGCTATCCTGGACAAGGATGCGGCTCCTGAGCAATGGAAACACAAGCAGGACAGCGACAAGTTGTTCTAAGATCAAGTTCCTTTCTTAGAATTCCTGATCTGGTGACCGGCATCTCTCTACAGTTGTCATCTGCTGATCACATGAGCTGGAGAAGAAATTCTCATCTTCTGAACATTCAAAACGTACTTTACAACTGACTGTTTTACACGGGATCAAAGCAAACTTCATACTACAGGACACATTATTAAAAAAAAAAACATCTAAAACAGTCACACACAGTACAAAGGATTTCTTCTATGGAAAGATTAATGAGTCAATCATCTTTAGAGCTCTGCTCTAAACTCTAACCAGCTACATCACTGTATAATGGGATTTGTAACCTGGTCCGATGTACTGTCCGCACCAAACACTGTGCAGGTCCAAAACATCATAATACTCGTGTTTCTTAGTTGTGTTTTTAGGTAGAAAAACCCAGAAACTGAGTTTAGGTCTGCATGCCCCAGAGTGCCTATAGTCACCAATTGGGGAATAGAGAATCCAAACACCTGTGCCGTAGAGCAGTGGTCATCAACCCTGTCCTCAGGACCCACTAACAGGCCAGGTTTTATGATTACCTTGGGGGAGATGCAGACTAGAATACTGCAATCACTGAGCAGCAAATGATATCACCTGTCATGTATTTCAGTTATCTTGCAAACCTGGCCTGTTAGTGGACCCTGAGGACAGGGTTGACCACTGCCGTAGAAGGTTCCCTAGATGGACACACCAATGAATCCTTACTAAGGTCTACCAAATCCCGAGGTCAAAATCCTGGAAATGTGGGAGCCAGAGCCATCCACACTGCTATTCTCTGCCTCTCACCTTACCAGTAAACTAGTTGGGGCCTTTGATACAATTAGCAGAATTAAAAGGGGACTACACCAAGTTGTAATCATTGCACTTATCACATCGCTGGATCAAGATGGGACTCAGGTAAGTTTTAGGAGGGCTGCTGCACAAAGGTTTTTCTTAACCTTCATATGCATAGAATGTAAATGAATGCATGAAGGTAAAAAACCTTGAACCTTTAGAACCACTTTACCTGGCAGTAGACCTCTTTCTGAGCTTTATTTATACTGCATCAGGCTGCTTTCACATTCTCACTGACTTGTATGTGGAGAGATGACATTTCTGACGCAAACAAAAGCCATGGACACAGGACTTTGCCACATTCTATAACCTTCCAAAGTCATGCAGTTGAATAAAAAAAAAAAAAAAAAAAAAAAAAAAAAAAAAAAAGACCACAGCCAGCTGAAGAGAGCCTGTTAGCCCACATTTTTCTACTAGCTTCCCTATGCCAGACTATGCAGAATCCCATGCCAATTGTCCCAGTTCGCTTTTTTAAACGCCAAAGTATAGAACTCCCCCCATGTATTTAGGCTTTTGAGTCCCATAGACCAGGGTTTCTCATCTCCAGTCCTCAAGGCGGTCATCTTTTCAGGCTTTCCACTATTTTGCACAGGTGATTTTATCAGTTTCACTGCCTTGGTAATTACCACAGCTGTTACATCTGAGGGAAATCCTGAAAACACAACCTGTTGGGGCGCCTTGAGGACTGGAGTTGAGAAACACTGCCATAGACCAATGGGAGCACCTGCAAACGTGTGCTACACATGTTTTTACACCTAAACTCATCCCCTATAGAACTGCTCTCCTCCCCACTCATGAGGCACATGAAGAAACTCCTGTGAAAATGCCTGAAAAAAAACAAAAAACAAATAAATAAAAACTTGTGTTTTTGAACCGTATCCGAGGGAGCTCTGTACCCATCACTAGCTTCCACTGTCTGACAGTTCTTAAATAACTAAGGGACAGGGCCACCTGGTGACGTCACCGGATCGCCCTGTCCTTGTGACACCCTCGATTGTGCACGCTGGGTCGATGACGTCACAAGGGGCGTGGTACGAGTCAGGAGGGGTGGCATGCCCTTGCACCCCCCCTTTTCCATATGGGCATGGGGTTCCCCTAAAATCCATACCAGACTTGAAGGGCCTGGTATGGATTGGATTGGGAGGGGGTGGGCCTCATGCCTTTTTTTTCTCAAGTTTTATTGGATGGCAATTCTATTCTCTACATTCAGTTGTCAGTGGGTAAACCTGACTGCCGATGAGTCATCGGTTGGTAAGGATGCGGCGGCCGGCTTCCCAAACAACTCCTTAATAACCAGCTATTGTTAAAGAGTTTGGTGGCCGCCCACTCCTAAAATTAGCATGTGAACTTTCTGAGATCGCAGCTGAACAGCTGCTTTGGAAGTTCATAGTGAAAACGGACCGGAAGTTTGCACCGCACATGTGTGAAGCTAGCCTCAAAATCACCCTGCTTATCCCTCTGCTCAGCTGTGAATGCAGGCTTAAAGCGGAGTTCTGCTTAAAAAAAAAAAAATTTAATGATCGGACACTTACCTGTCCCAGGGTTCAGCGAAGCGGGCGTAAGAAGCCGTGGGCATACGAAGCCCCGCACCTCTCCCCCTCCTCTCTGCGGCGCCGGCATTGTAACTGTGGGCGCCCAGCTGTGGCTTCATAGCCGGGCACCACTGTGCATGCGCGAGCTGCACCATGCGCCATGACTGTCCGGGCAATCATCAGGGACCCGTGAGGTTTCCCAGATGTTAATTCCGAGAGGGAGGGGGGAGCTGCGACCCTCTAAAAAGAAGGTACCGTCTCCCCCCCTCCAAAAAAAATGACATGCCAAATGTGGCATGTCAAGGGGTCACCTTCCCTTAAAGTGGAAGTTCCATTTTTGGGTGGAACTCTGCTTTAAAGTCAGGAGGAGGGGTCCAGACAAACATTCTGAATACCTCCTCTAAACATTATCAGTCACAACTACAACTAATAGAGGTTTCCCTAATATTCAGAGAATCACATAAAATAATCAGCGAGTTCACAGTATAAATTAGAGGTCGACCGATATGGGTTTTTCTCTGGCCGATGCCGATATTTAGAAATCGCGGTGGCCGATATGTGATGCCGATTTTTTTGGGCCGATATATTTGGCCGATTTTTTTTTTTTTTTCTTTTTTCCCTTCATCTCATAAAATCTAACAGTTAGACCCCTTTCACACTGGGGCGTTTTTCAGGCACTTTTGGGCTAAAAATAGCGCCTGTAAAGTGCCTGTAAAACGGCTTCCCTGCAGTCTGTGTGATATCCTGAGTGCTTTCACACTGAGGCGATGCGCTGGCAGGATGTAAAAAAAAGTCCTGCAAACGGCATCTTTGAAGCGGTGTATACCGCTCCTGCCCATTGAAATGAATGTGCACCGCTGCCGAAGCGCCTGCAAAGCGCTTTGGCAGGGGCGCATTTAACCCCTTCCTCGGCCGCTAGCTGGGTTATAAGCGCCCCGCTAGCAGCCGAATAGCGACTCTAAAATGACGGTAAAACGCTGCTAAAACTAGCAGCGTTTTACCACCAACGCATGCCTGCTCCAGTGTGAAAGCAGCCTTAAGTAATACAGAAATTTTTTTTCATTTAAACAAAACAAACCTCCAATCAGTTCACTTGTATGTATAATTTAGAAAACAAAAAAAAAAAAAAAAAACTATCTTAAATATTAAATACACAAAAACAGGTAATCAAAACTTTTGGACGAAAAAAAATGGGCTAACATTTACTGCTTAGGTTTTTTTTTTTTTTAATTGCGTTTGAAAGACCGCTGCGCAAATACCGTGGGACATAAAATATTGCAACAATCACCATTTTATTCCCTGGGGTCTCTGCTAAAAAAATATATATAATGTTTGGGGGTTCTAAGTGATTTTCTAGCAGAAAATACAGGATTTTTACTTGTAAGCAACAAGTGTCAGAAAAGATTTAAATGGTTAAACTGAAAACTTCTCCACGGAGTTCAGTCTATTGATAAAAAGAACCTGAAAGATACAAAAGTATCTTCTTATCAGACTTGGCAGGCTGCCCAGAGGAGGAGAGAATCCTCTCCACAGATAACTCCAGACAACTTGCATTAACTTCTATTACAGAAGTCATTTGCAAGTCACGGCTGAAGTTACAATCGGCCTTTTTTATCAGCACAATCGGCCGATGCCGATTAAGTAAATAACGCCAAATATCGGCCGATATATCGGTCGACCTCTAGTATAAATATCTGCAGATCTAGAAACCATGGTACAAGGAGGATCCCTGCGGACTAAAATGGGGAAACAGTCTAAAGTCCACCAAGCAATCATTACCAACAATCCAGTATTCATGTGTTTTGATTGTAGGTATTATGCAATGCCCTCATATAAAGTATTACAAACTGTAGAGGCTGGACAATGATTGTAAAAATCAATACAAAGTTTCTTCCCAAAGACTCCCACAGAGAGCATTAGTATGTACAAAACCTGCACTTTTTAATGTCTTCTTCAATCGAATTGGTTTTCGCCAACAATTCAAACAGCGTCATACATTTTCGATGGCTGGAACGAACATGTCGCAATAGCTATGCATTTCCTACGTAGACTATAAAACTAATCATAACATTTGTGCCAGGGTGGATTTGATTTAAATCAAGTCGATTTAAAGCGGAGGTCCACTGAAAAAAAATATTAAAAGAGTCTCTCTCATATACATATATACACTTACCTGTCCAGGGAGCCCACAATGTCGGCAGCCGAAGCCGATCCGTCCTTCGGCTCTCGGCTGCTGCCATCCTCGGTAAGGGAATAAGCAAGTGAAGCTTCACTTCCTTGCTCCCTACTACGCATTCGCGAGTCGCGCTGCGCGTCCTCTCTGGTCCCTGCTGTGTTCTGTGTCTCACAGAATACAGCGGGGGAGGACGGGGTAGGCGCCGGAAGTGGCGTAGGTCACTGCAAGCACCGCGGTGATCTATGCCAGGAAGTGGGAGCAAATACCTGTATTAGACAAGTGTCTGCTCCCTCCTCCCCCCTGAAAGGTGCCAAACGTGACACCGGAGGGGGGGGGGGGGGGAGGAATCCAAAAAGTGGAAGTTCCATTTTTGGGTGGAACTCCACTTTAAATCACTAGTAAAAAGGCTTGATTTCAATCAACTCGATTTAAATCATAATTTTTTTAAAGCGCAACGGTCATCTCTGTTCCATAGCAGCTCCTCCTCTGACCTGCTGTTGACTCACCGACAGTCCCATTCACTTTAATGGGACGGCTGGTGATGCGGCAGTGACACAACAAGGTGAGGGACGTGGCAGCAGCAGGTGAGTGGATGCCCGCTAACAGGCGCTGCCATGATGGATCTGAAATGACAGGTGCTCTTTAAATGTAAGGACTCTTACTAGGGTTGTCCCGATACTAGTATCGGTACCGATACAGAGCATTTGCCCAAGTACTTGTACTCGGGCAAATGCTCCCGATGCTTCCCCCGATACCTAGAGGACAGCTGTGATCGGCGCGTGGGGGAGTTACAAGATTCTCCCCCAGCGGCTTTCACCAGCTTTAGTGACATACAGCGGTGATCGCTCACAGCTGACTGTCACTGCATCCTCCTCCATGCCCCCTCCGTTCCTCTGTGCCTCTCCGCTGTCCCCTGCGTTCCTCTCTCCTCATCTGTCCCCTGCGTTCCTCTCTCCTCATCTGTCCCCTGCGTTCCTCTCTCCTCATCTGTCCCCTGCGTTCCTCTCTCCTCATCTGTCCCCTGCGTTCCTCTCTCCTCATCTGTCCCCTGCGTTCCTCTCTCCTCATCTGTCCCCTGCGTTCCTCTCTCCTCATCTGTCCCCTGCGTTCCTCTCTCCTCATCTGTCCCCTGCGTTCCTCTCTCCTCATCTGTCCCCTGCGTTCCTCTCTCCTCATCTGTCCCCTGCGTTCCTCTCTCCTCATCTGTCCCCTGCGTTCCTCCCTCCTCATCTGTCCCCTGCGTTCCTCCCCCCTCATCTGTCCCCCTCATCTGTCCCCCTCCGTTCTCCCCCTCCTCATCTGTCCCCCTCCGTTCTCCCCCTCCTCATCTGTCCCCCTCCGTTCTCCCCCTCCTCATCTGTCCCCCTCCGTTCTCCCCCTCCTCATCTGTCCCCCTCCGTTCTCCCCCTCCTCATCTGTCCCCCTCCGTTCTCCCCCTCCTCATCTGTCCCCCTCCGTTCTCCCCCTCCTCATCTGTCCCCCTCCGTTCTCCCCCTCCTCATCTGTCCCCCTCCGTTCTCCCCCTCCTCATCTGTCCCCCTCCGTTCTCCCCCTCCTCATCTGTCCCCCTCCGTTCTCCCCCTCCTCATCTGTCCCCCTCCGTTCTCCCCCTCCTCATCTGTCCCCCTCCGTTCTCCCCCTCCTCATCTGTCCCCCTCCGTTCTCCCCCTCCTCATCTGTCCCCCTCCGTTCTCCCCCTCCTCATCTGTCCCCCTCCGTTCTCCCCCTCCTCATCTGTCCCCCTCCGTTCTCCCCCTCCTCATCTGTCCCCCTCCGTTCTCCCCCTCCTCATCTGTCCCCCTCCGTTCTCCCCCTCCTCATCTGTCCCCCTCCGTTCTCCCCCTCCTCATCTGTCCCCCTCCGTTCTCCCCCTCCGTTCCTCCCTCCTCATCTGTCCCCCTCCGTTCTCCCCCTCCTCATCTGTCCCCCTCCGTTCTCCCCCTCCGTTCCTCCCTCCTCATCTGTCCCCCTCCGTTCCTCCCTCCTCATCTGTCCCCCTCCGTTCCTCCCTCCTCATCTGTCCCCCTCCGTTCCTCCCTCCTCATCTGTCCCCCTCCGTTCCTCCCTCCTCATCTGTCCCCCTCCGTTCCTCCCTCCTCATCTGTCCCCCTCCGTTCCTCCCTCCTCATCTGTCCCCCTCCGTTCCTCCCTCCTCATCTGTCCCCCTCCGTTCCTCCCTCCTCATCTGTCCCCCTCCGTTCCTCCCTCCTCATCTGTCCCCCTCCGTTCCTCCCTCCTCATCTGTCCCCCTCCGTTCCTCCCTCCTCATCTGTCCCCCTCCGTTCCTCCCTCCTCATCTGTCCCCCTCCGTTCCTCCCTCCTCATCTGTCCCCCTCCGTTCCTCCCTCCTCATCTGTCCCCCTCCGTTCCTCCCTCCTCATCTGTCCCCCTCCGTTCCTCCCTCCTCATCTGTCCCCCTCCGTTCCTCCCTCCTCATCTGTCCCCCTCCGTTCCTCCCTCCTCATCTGTCCCCCTCCGTTCCTCCCTCCTCATCTGTCCCCCTCCGTTCCTCCCTCCTCATCTGTCCCCCTCCGTTCCTCCCTCCTCATCTGTCCCCCTCCGTTCCTCCCTCCTCATCTGTCCCCCTCCGTTCCTCCCTCCTCATCTGTCCCCCTCCGTTCCTCCCTCCTCATCTGTCCCCCTCCGTTCCTCCCTCCTCATCTGTCCCCCTCCGTTCCTCCCTCCTCATCTGTCCCCCTCCGTTCCTCCCTCCTCATCTGTCCCCCTCCGTTCCTCCCTCCTCATCTGTCCCCCTCCGTTCCTCCCTCCTCATCTGTCCCCCTCCGTTCCTCCCTCATCTGTCCCCCTCCGTTCCTCTCTCCTCATCTGTCCCCCTCCGTTCCTCTCTCCTCATCTGTCCCCCTCCGTTCCTCTCTCCTCATCTGTCCCCCTCCGTTCCTCTCTCCTCATCTGTCCCCCTCCGTTCTCCCCCTCCTCATCTGTCCCCCTCCGTTCTCCCCCTCCTCATCTGTCCCCCTCCGTTCTCCCCCTCCTCATCTGTCCCCCTCCGTTCTCCCCTCCTCATCTGTCCCCCTCCGTTCCTCCCTCCTCATCTGTCCCCCTCCGTTCCTCCCTCCTCATCTGTCCCCCTCCGTTCCTCCCTCCTCATCTGTCCCCCTCCGTTCCTCCCTCCTCATCTGTCCCCCTCCGTTCCTCCCTCCTCATCTGTCCCCCTCCGTTCCTCTCTCCTCATCTGTCCCCCTCCGTTCCTCTCTCCTCATCTGTCCCCCTCCGTTCCTCTCTCCTCATCTGTCCCCCTCCGTTCCTCTCTCCTCATCTGTCCCCCTCCGTTCCTCTCTCCTCATCTGTCCCCCTCCGTTCCTCTCTCCTCATCTGTCCCCCTCCGTTCCTCTCTCCTCATCTGTCCCCCTCCGTTCCTCTCTCCTCATCTGTCCCCCTCCGTTCCTCTCTCCTCATCTGTCCCCCTCCGTTCCTCTCTCCTCATCTGTCCCCCTCCGTTCCTCTCTCCTCATCTGTCCCCCTCCGTTCCTCTCTCCTCATCTGTCCCCCTCCGTTCCTCTCTCCTCATCTGTCCCCCTCCGTTCTCCCCCTCCGTTCCTCTCTCCTCCTCCGTTCCTCTCTCCTCATCTGTCCCCCTCCGTTCCTCTCTCCTCATCTGTCCCCCTCCGTTCCTCTCGCCTCATCTGTCCCCCTCCGTTCCTCTCGCCTCATCTGTCCCCCTCCGTTCCTCTCGCCTCATCTGTCCCCCTCTGTTCTCCCCCTCCGTTCCTCTCTCCTCATCTGTCCCCCTCCGTTCCTCTCTCTCCTCAACTGTCCCCCTCCGTTCCTCCCCCTCAGTTCCTCCGTCCCCCTCCTCCTTCCTTTGTGTATGGATAGAGTCAGCTGACTGTCCATTCACATAACTGAAACATTGTAATCTCCTGTGATTATGATGTGTCAGTTTATGAATGGAGAGAAGCCGCTGTCTTCTCTCCATTCATTCTCAGTGCAGCTGACGCTGCAGAGAAAGGGACTGGGGAATCTCTATCCTCTGTCTCTTTCTCTGTCTCAAAGGGGAGATATCAGAGGTCTGTTAAGACCCCTGATATCTCACCAAAGCCCCCCAAAAAGGGCTGATTAAAAAAAAAAAAAATAAAGAATAAAAAAATATTATTGTAAAAAATAAAAATTGTAAAAAAACAAAAAAAAAAAAAAAAACACACACACATACAACGTTCACCCCCGCCCCCCCCCCCAAAAAAATAGCAAAAAAAAACCTGTCACGTGACAAAAAAAAGTATCGGTAATCGGTATCGGCGAGTACTTGAAAAAAAAGTATCGATACTTGTACTCGGTCCTAAAAAAGTGGTATCGGGACAACCCTAAGAGTCGGTTCACACTGAGGCAGCACGACTTGCAGGGTGACTGCCTCAGGCGACCTGGACACGACAGCAGCGGCAACTTGCAAAACGACTTCTATATAGAAGTCAATGCAAGTCGCCTCAAGTCGCCCCCAAAGTAGTACAGGAACCTTTTTCTAGGTCGGAGCGACTTGAGTCGCTCCTATTAGAACGGTTCCATTGTACAGAACGGAACGCGACTTGTCAGGCGGCTAAGTCGCCTGACAAGTCGTCCCAGTGTGAACCGGCTCTAACTCTTACTGATAGTTAGAATCTTTAATATTTGTCAGGTTAGTAAGACAGCAATATAAGAACAGATTCAATCATACAGTTTGTAGTGTACATAGATTTGCAAAACAATGACAAAGGAATATTCCTGAACTTTGTTTTATCTCATAGTTACTGTGATTTTGTGTGAATGCATCAATGCAGTGCATGTATTCTCAGCTTGCATTCACTGAATAAGTTTACCAAAAATGTAAATATTGCAGAATATACAGCCTCATGCTACATAACTAAGCTCTGTTTTTACGCGGAATAAACGAAATTATTAATGTATCTTAAATATAAAGCTATATTTAGATTTATTTTAATAAAATGCTTTTGAATTAAAAATCTATGTAAAAAAAAAAAAAATTGATTTATATCCAAAAAAAATGCAATGTGCAAAAAAATTCATTTGTCTAGACAAACTATGAATTACAAAAAAAAAAAAAAAAAAAAAAAAAAAAAAAAAATTGCTCACTGAAATCCAAATTTCTGTCAAAGGAGTTCTGTACATGATTATAAAACTTTGTCTCTCAACACGGAATAAAAAATAAATTTACACAAGCAATGTTTGGGGGGGAAAAAAAAAAAAAGGCTACATCAGAGAAATACAAATTCAGACAGTCGTGCCACTGAAAACAAAAAAGTATTGTTACAGCATATCATGTAGGAAAGGCCAAAGCTTCCCATGGCAAGTCTGCCAACGTTCTGCCTACACAGTATAATATACCCAATGTAACAACCATTCCACTCACACCCAAAACATGGATGCCTGAGGCATGCGGAGTAAACCCAAATAAAGATACACTATCAAGAGTCTGCATGAATGTCTGCTTAAAAGTGACCCTAAATGATATTCCTATTCTCCAAAAACAATCCATACACATCCACTACTTAATGGCCCTATAATCACATTTTTAGTAAATCATTTCCCGCTGTGTTTTTCCACCTCCTTGCAACATCCTTCGTGATCTCCCGAACCTCTCCTTCAGTACACTGATCTATGCGTTCTACAAAATCGCATAATCAACAGTCCATCTCAGGAGTAAAGTGGGGTACACACTATAGGAAAAAATCAGGCGAACAATCTTCCGATTTTCCTAGTTTCACAGCAAATCAGAACAGAGGAAGGAAGAAAATGTACGAACATTCTCGTACGACAAAGGTTTGTTTTTTTTTTTGTTTTTTTTTTTAGGGTTATTCATAGTTTCTGATCACATGCAGTCTTTTCAGAATTTTCTCGAACGAAAACTGTACATATTAACCGCTTCAGCCCCGGAAGATTTTTACCCCCTTCTTGACCAGAGCACTTTTTGCGATTCGGCACTGCGTCGCTTTAACTGACAGTTGTGCGACATTGCACCCAAACGAATTGGTATTTGATCACCTCTGCAGTTTTTATTTTTTGTGTTAAACAAAAAAAAAAAAGCAATATTTTTTACTTTTTGCTATAATAAATATCCCCCAAAAATATATAAAAAAAAACAATTCCTCAGTTTAGGTTGATATGTATTCTTCTACATATTTTGGTTAAAAAATAAAAATAAAATAAATCGCAATAAGTGTATATTGATTGGTTTGTGCAAAAATTATAGCGTCTACAAAATAGGGGATAGTTTTAAGGCATTTTTATTAATTTTTTTTATTAGTAATGGCGGCGATCTGCGATATTTATTGGGACTGACATCATGACACTATTTTGGGATCATTGTCATTTATACAGCGATCAGTGCTCTAAAAATGCATTGATTACTGTGTAAATGACACTGGCAGGGAAGGGGTTAAACACTAGGGGGCAATCAAGGGGTTAAGTGTGTCCTAGTGAGTGATTCTAACTGTGGGGGGGGGGCTTCAAGTCACATGACAGCGATGACAGGGGCGGTGATCTCTGTCATGACACAAGAAAGGAGGGAGGAAATGCCTTGTTTACATATCCCCGTTCTGCGGCTCCATGACAAGATCGCAGGGAGACCGGCGGACATAAAGTCCGCCGGTCCCGCTGTACGCGTCGGCGCGCGACTGCCATCCCCGCCTCTTAAAGGGGACGTACAGGTACGCCCATTTGCCCACCGCTGCCATTGTGCCAACGTATATCGGCATGCAGCGGTCACGGCAAGTGGTTAAAAACTAAAATCATTTGTTATGTTCCCGTACGAGAAAAATTTGAGTTTGTCCATTTGGAAATTTTTGTTTGAAATCGGCTGTCAAAAGTTGTGTACACTATCAGAAAACCGTACGATCGTTCCTCAGACAGAAATGTTCGCCCGATTTCCTTAGAGTGTGTATGAGAGAGTGACTGCATTCCTACATATCCCACATATGGTGGACCATGGAGAACAAACATAGCCACCCTCCAACAGAAGTCCGATCACAGAAGGAAAAAAAAAAAAAAAAAAAAAAAAAAAAAGATTTGGAGGAGGCCAAGAGCAATAAAAAGTTAAGATTTAAAAACAAAAAAACAAACAAAACAAAAGACCACACCTCTTCAAATGCCTGTGCCCCAACACCCCCCTCCCCACACACACTTACCCGAGTCCTCGCTTGGTCCAGCGATGTCCCATGTGTAGCAGCGCTGTTCCTCTTTTCCTGCATTGACAACAGGCTCTCTGTTGTCGAGAGATTTTCTTTTCGGCAACCCGTGGTTGCAGGAAAGAAAATCACTGTCTACAGATGGCTTTAGTTATGAAACTGTTTCTTATTGAGGCATGTAGACACCTGTAAATACTGTATTTATCGGCGTCTAACGCTCACTTCGTGGGTGCGTGTTATACGCCGATCCCCGCTGTCTGAGGGGGAAGAGGAGCACCACCAACATAGACCGAGCAGAGTGTACTCGGCTCTGCTCGCAGTAACGCCCAGTCCCTCCTCCTAGCATTTACGTCCTGCTATTGGACCGGTGTTATGTCCATCATAGGAGCCGGGGGAAGGGGCGGGACTGTGAGGAGCTGAGAGGAGACGAGTACACAGGACATCCTGCTCTATCTCGGCGGCAAAAGTCTGGCTGCAGATGGACACGGATCATTCTGCAATGATGGACAAGGCTGCAGATGGACACAGATCATTCTGCAATGATGGACAAGGCTGCAGATGGACACAGATCATTCTGCAATGATGGACAAGGCTGCAGATGGACACGGATCATTCTGCAATGATGGACAAGGCTGCAGATGGACACGGATCATTCTGCAATGATGGACAAGGCTGCAGATGGACACAGATCATTCTGCAATGATGGACAAGGCTGCAGATGGACACGGATCATTCTGCAATGATGGACAAGGCTGCAGATGGACACGGATCATTCTGCAATGATGGACAAGGCTGCAGATGGACACTGATAAGGCTGCATTGGTGGGCATTTAAAATGTAAGCTTTTTCCTTAAAATTTCCCTCCTAAACTTGGGGTGCGTGTTATACGCCGATAAATATGCTATGCACAGCCCATTCTTTGCATATCTTTTTGTAGATTTTACAAATCCTCTTCAGTGCAGGGTTTGCCAAAGAACAAATTGAAATGTGATGGATTTTTCTGGTGGAGTGACAAAAGAAAAAAGGGGTATATTGTAATCTATCCCTACCAGTTGTATATGGCTATTGTATGAGAGATGCATCACTCAGCCAGGAGGAGGTGTCCTTGGTGCCGGACAGGCAGATGCAAATGTATTTTAAAAATTGTATGAAATAAAATATTAGGTTTTACATTTCTTTTGCCATAGAAAGTTCTATGGAAGGAAAGAATAGGACATAAATGTACAGCGGGTATAGAAAAGAATCACTCCCTTTAAAATAATCACATTTTGTTGCTTTACTGCCTGAAATTAGGACAGTTTTTGTTTTATCCAGTTGAATTAACTCACAGAAACATCTAACATCCAAGTGAAAGATAGAACACCGACGTCAGGAATTTTTTTTTTTTTTCTTCGAAAAACAGAATCACCAAGCAACAAAATGTAATTTAAAAAAAAGGGGGGGGGGGGGGGTGTTCTATATCCACTGTACATATAGGGATGCTGGCAATATTTAACTCCATATACACTAAACTTATTTACTAGGCACCTGTAAAACTGCACTATGTGCCCCATTTTACGGGCTTTTAAGGATGAACAGCAACTTCCTTACATCAACCCAATTCTCCCTTCCATGTGCCCTGTGTAGGCAAGAAATAAAATGAAGAATACAAGTGGTTTGTCTGTAGAGGCTGCACAGATACTCTTAGGACCCCATCACACTGCTGTGACTTTAAAGTCGTGCAATTTTAACACGATTTTCGCTGCGATTTTGACGTGATTTCAGGGAATGCCTGTGTAAACTTGAGGTCTATGGACCTCAACTCACATCAAAGTCGGACCAAAATAGTACAGGGACTTTAAAGTTCCACAGATATGAATGTTACTCATTGGAAATCATGGGGGGGGGGGGTACGACTTGTCATGCGACTTTGCAGTCCCAAGTCACAGGACAAGTCGCACAAGTGTAAAAGGGGCCTTAGACAACCTGGAAAACAAAACAAAAAACAGTCATTTGCATAATATAGATTAGGACATTCCAATGGAGAACCTGCATAAGAAACATTTCTAGAAGTATATCCTACCAAGCTGTCATTTACAAGTAAAACATTCCTGAGCCAGCAATAGATGTGTGATGGGACGGACTTATCCAGGGGAATTCAGCTACTATAGTAAAGCAATGCAAACCTGCAATCCCATTGGCAGCCAAGGATGTCCCAAAATATAACTACGCTTTACCCCCTTGTGACCTGCAGAGGTCTCTAAATATTAGACCTCTGGGGCCCAAAATAAAACCTAAACAAATCGTACAACTGTTACATAAAGCAATGCAAGTGTGTCAGCCTTTTTTATCAATAACTAGCATGGCCAAATTCAGAGCCCTGATGCCAAATGATTTAGTACATTTGAACTCGCAGTCAATACGGTTTCTAAAATACAGAAGGTGTGCACATATAAAACACAGCTGTATACACATACATGTGGAACAGCCATTTAAAAAAAAAAAAAAAAATTAAAAAAAATTTCAAATGTTACCGAGTTGAAATTCTTAAGGCTGAACGCCAGGCAAATATAAAACACCACAAAATAAAGTGATATTAAAGTCTTACCGTATATACGCGAGTATAAGTCGAATTTTTCAGCACATTTTTTTGTGCTTAAAGTGCCCCCTCGACTTATACTCGAGTCAAGCTCTTTTCTGCAGCAAAAAATTTCATTTTCCGAACCGACTTTGGGGCCCCGTATCTCAGGGCCACTTAGTGCTAGGAACCCCAAATTTGCTGTGCAAGCCCAGTGGAACTGGTTCCACAACATATCCAAAGATAAAGTTTCTAGCACTAAGTGGCCCCGAGATACGGGGCCCCAAAATCGGTTCGGAAAATGTCATTCTCTGCTGCAGAAAAGAGCTTGACATTTTCTGAACCGATTTTGGGGCCCCATATCTCAGGGCCACTTGGTGCTAGGAACCCCAAATTTGGTGTGCAATCCCAGTGGTACCATAACATATCCAAAGCTGGGGTTCCTATCACCAAGTGGCCTTGAGATACGGGGCCCCAAACCCGGTTCGGAAAATGTCATTCTCTGCTGCAAAAAAGTGCTTGACATTTTCTGAACTGATTTTTGGGGCCCTGTATCTCGGAGCCACTTGGTGCTAGAAACCCCAGCTTTGGAAATGTTATGGTGCTAGTTCCACTGGGTTTGCATACCAAATTTGGGGTTCTTAGCACTTAGTGACCCCGAGATATGGGGCCCCACATTCAGTCAACTGTGTCCATCTGCAGCAATGTCATTTCGGGACCCTTTGGGTTCAGAGACCCCAAATTTTGGCTGCAGCTAGGGGGCATCTAGGAACCCTTAACTACCGAGTTCAGGGGACCTATGGCTGAACTAAGTTCAGGGGACCTATGGCTGCAAATGGGCACAGTGAGGCATACAAATGGGAACAGTGATGTAGCAAGTTGGCATTGTTGACCCTCTTTTCCACTTACAGTAGCTGTGCATTTCTTACCCTCGTCTTATACTCGGGTCAATAAGTTTTTCCCATTTTTTT
>JBBDGP010003887.1:0-45658 GCA_037952835.1 Lithobates septentrionalis
CTGGTACTGAGGGTGATCCCCCCCCACCCTGTAGAGTCTCTGGTACTGAGGGTGATCCCCCCCCACCCTGTAGAGTCTCTGGTACTGAGGGTGATCCCCCCCGCCCAGTAGAGTCTCTGGTACTGAGGGTGATCCCCCCACCCTGTAGAGTCTCTGGTACTGAGGGTGATCCCCCCCACCCTGTAGAGTCTCTGGTACTGAGGGTGATCCCCCCCCGCCCTGTAGAGTCTCTGGTACTGAGGGTGATCCCCCCCACCCTGTAGAGTCTCTGGTACTGAGGGTGATCCCCCCCCGCCCTGTAGAGTCTCTGGTACTGAGGGTGATCCCCCCACCCTGTAGAGTCTCTGGTACTGAGGGTGATCCCCCCACCCTGTAGAGTCTCTGGTACTGAGGTGATCCCCCCCCCCACCCTGTAGAGTCTCTGGTACTGAGGGTGATCCCCCCACCCTGTAGAGTCTCTGGCACTGAGGGTGATCCCCCCTCCCTGTAGAGTCTCTGGTACTGAGGGTGATCCCCCCCCCACCCTGTAGAGTCTCTGGTACTGAGGGTGATCCCCCCCCCCACCCTGTAGAGTCTCTGGTACTGAGGGTGATCCCCCCCCCACCCTGTAGAGTCTCTGGCACTGAGGGTGATCCCCCCACCCTGTAGAGTCTCTGGTACTGAGGGTGATCCCCCCTCCCTGTAGAGTCTCTGGTACTGAGGGTGATCCCCCCCACCCTGTAGAGTCTCTGGTACTGAGGGTGATCCCCCCACCCTGTAGAGTCTCTGGTACTGAGGGTGATCCCCCCACCCTGTAGAGTCTCTGGCACTGAGGGTGATCCCCCCCCACCCTGTAGAGTCTCTGGCACTGAGGGTGATCCCCCCCCCCCCCACCCTGTAGAGTCTCTGGTACTGAGGGTGATCCCCCCCCCACCCTGTAGAGTCTCTGGCACTGAGGGTGATCCCCCCCACCCTGTAGAGTCTCTGGTACTGAGGGTGATCCCCCCTCCCTGTAGAGTCTCTGGTACTGAGGGTGATCCTCCCCACCCTGTAGAGTCTCTGGTACTGAGGGTGATCCTCCCCACCCTGTAGAGTCTCTGGTACTGAGGGTGATCCCCCCACCCTGTAGAGTCTCTGGTACTGAGGGTGATCCCCCCACCCTGTAGAGTCTCTGGTACTGAGGGTGATCCCCCCACCCTGTAGAGTCTCTGGTACTGAGGGTGATCCCCCCACCCTGTAGAGTCCTCTGGGACTGAGGGTGATCCCCCCCCACCCTGTAGAGTCTCTGGTACTGAGGGTGATCCCCCCCCCACCCTGTAGAGTCTCTGGGACTGAGGGTGATCCCCCCCACCCTGTAGAGTCTCTGGTACTGAGGGTGATCCCCCCCCCACCCTGTAGAGTCTCTGGTACTGAGGGTGATCCCCCCCCCACCCTGTAGAGTCTCTGGTACTGAGGGTGATCCCCCCCCACCCTGTAGAGTCTCTGGCACTGAGGGTGATCCCCCCCACCCTGTAGAGTCTCTGGTACTGAGGGTGATCCCCCCTCCCTGTAGAGTCTCTGGTACTGAGGGTGATCCCCCCCCCCTGTAGAGTCTCTGGTACTGAGGGTGATCCCCCCCACCCTGTAGAGTCTCTGGTACTGAGGGTGATCCTCCCCACCCTGTAGAGTCTCTGGTACTGAGTGTGATCCCCCCACCATCCCCCACCCTGTAGAGTCTCTGGTACTGAGGGTGATCCTCCCCACCCTGTAGAGTCTCTGGTACTGAGGGTGATCCCCCCACCCTGTAGAGTCTCTGGTACTGAGGGTGATCCCCCACCCTGTAGAGTCTCTGGTACTGAGGGTGATCCCCCCACCCTGTAGAGTCTCTGGTACTGAGGGTGATCCCCCCTCCCTGTAGAGTCTCTGGTACTGAGGGTGATCCCCCCCCACCCTGTAGAGTCTCTGGTACTGAGGGTGATCCCCCCACCCTGTAGAGTCTCTGGTACTGAGTGTGATCCCCCCTCCCTGTAGAGTCTCTGGTACTGAGGGTGATCCCCCCCCCCCTGTAGAGTCTCTGGTACTGAGGGTGATCCCCCCACCCTGTAGAGTCTCTGGTACTGAGGGTGATCCCCCCCACTGTAGAGTCTCTGGTACTGAGGGTGATCCCCCCACCCTGTAGAGTTTCTGGTACTGAGGGTGATCCCCCCCCCCGCCCTGTAGAGTCTCTGGTACTGAGGGTGATCCCCCCCCACCCTGTAGAGTCTCTGGTACTGAGGGTGATCCCCCACCCTGTAGAGTCTCTGGTACTGAGGGTGATCCCCCCCCCGCCCTGTAGAGTCTCTGGTACTGAGGGTGATCCCCCACCCTGTAGAGTCTCTGGTACTGAGTGTGATCCCCCCTCCCTGTAGAGTCTCTGGTACTGAGGGTGATCCCCCACCCTGTAGAGTCTCTGGTACTGAGGGTGATCCCCCCACCCTGTAGAGTCTCTGGTACTGAGGGTGATCCCCCCCTGTAGAGTCTCTGGTACTGAGGGTGACCCCCCCCTGTAGAGTCTCTGGTACTGAGGGTGATCCCCCCCCCGCCCTGTAGAGTCTCTGGTACTGAGGGTGATCCCCCCCCCGCCCTGTAGAGTCTCTGGTACTGAGTGTGATCCCCCCACCCTGTAGAGTCTCTGGTACTGAGGGTGACCCCCCCCCGCCCTGTAGAGTCTCTGGTACTGAGGGTGATCCCCCCCCTTGTAGAGTCTCTGGTACTGAGGGTGATCCCCCCACCCTGTAGAGTCTCTGGTACTGAGGGTGATCCCCCCACTGTGTAGAGTTTCTGGTACTGAGGGTGATCCCCCCCACCCTGTAGAGTCTCTGGTACTGAGGGTGATCCCCCCCCACCCTGTAGAGTCTCTGGTACTGAGGGTGATCCCCCCACCCTGTAGAGTCTCTGGTACTGAGGGTGATCCCCCCCACCCTGTAGAGTCTCTGGTACTGAGGGTGATCCCCCCACCCTGTAGAGTCTCTGGTACTGAGGGTGATCCCCCCCCGCCCTGTAGAGTCTCTGGTACTGAGGGTGATCCCCCCCACCCTGTAGAGTCTCTGGTACTGAGGGTGATCCCCCCCCGCCCTGTAGAGTCTCTGGTACTGAGGGTGATCCCCCCACCCTGTAGAGTCTCTGGTACTGAGGGTGATCCCCCCACCCTGTAGAGTCTCTGGTATGAGGGTGATCCCCCCCCCCACCCTGTAGAGTCTCTGGTACTGAGGGTGATCCCCCCCACCCTGTAGAGTCTCTGGCACTGAGGGTGATCCCCCCTCCCTGTAGAGTCTCTGGTACTGAGGGTGATCCCCCCCCCACCCTGTAGAGTCTCTGGTACTGAGGGTGATCCCCCCCCCACCCTGTAGAGTCTCTGGTACTGAGGGTGATCCCCCCACCCTGTAGAGTCTCTGGTACTGAGGGTGATCCCCCCTCCCTGTAGAGTCTCTGGTACTGAGGGTGATCCCCCCCACCCTGTAGAGTCTCTGGTACTGAGGGTGATCCCCCCCACCCTGTAGAGTCTCTGGTACTGAGGGTGATCCCCCCACCCTGTAGAGTCTCTGGCACTGAGGGTGATCCCCCCCCCACCCTGTAGAGTCTCTGGTACTGAGGGTGATCCCCCCTCCCTGTAGAGTCTCTGGTACTGAGGGTGATCCTCCCCACCCTGTAGAGTCTCTGGCACTGAGGGTGATCCCCCCCCACCCTGTAGAGTCTCTGGTACTGAGGGTGATCCCCCCCCACCCTGTAGAGTCTCTGGTACTGAGGGTGATCCCCCCCTTGTAGAGTCTCTGGTACTGAGGGTGATCCCCCCACCCTGTAGAGTCTCTGGTACTGAGGGTGATCCCCCCACTGTGTAGAGTTTCTGGTACTGAGGGTGATCCCCCCCACCCTGTAGAGTCTCTGGTACTGAGGGTGATCCCCCCCACCCTGTAGAGTCTCTGGTACTGAGGGTGATCCCCCCACCCTGTAGAGTCTCTGGTACTGAGGGTGATCCCCCCCACCCTGTAGAGTCTCTGGTACTGAGGGTGATCCCCCCACCCTGTAGAGTCTCTGGTACTGAGGGTGATCCCCCCCCGCCCTGTAGAGTCTCTGGTACTGAGGGTGATCCCCCCACCCTGTAGAGTCTCTGGTACTGAGGGTGATCCCCCCCCGCCCTGTAGAGTCTCTGGTACTGAGGGTGATCCCCCCACCCTGTAGAGTCTCTGGTACTGAGGGTGATCCCCCCACCCTGTAGAGTCTCTGGTACTGAGGGTGATCCCCCCCCCCACCCTGTAGAGTCTCTGGTACTGAGGGTGATCCCCCCCACCCTGTAGAGTCTCTGGCACTGAGGGTGATCCCCCCTCCCTGTAGAGTCTCTGGTACTGAGGGTGATCCCCCCCCCACCCTGTAGAGTCTCTGGTACTGAGGGTGATCCCCCCCCCCACCCTGTAGAGTCTCTGGTACTGAGGGTGATCCCCCCACCCTGTAGAGTCTCTGGTACTGAGGGTGATCCCCCCTCCCTGTAGAGTCTCTGGTACTGAGGGTGATCCCCCCCACCCTGTAGAGTCTCTGGTACTGAGGGTGATCCCCCCCACCCTGTAGAGTCTCTGGTACTGAGGGTGATCCCCCCACCCTGTAGAGTCTCTGGCACTGAGGGTGATCCCCCCCCCCACCCTGTAGAGTCTCTGGTACTGAGGGTGATCCCCCCCCACCCTGTAGAGTCTCTGGCACTGAGGGTGATCCCCCCCACCCTGTAGAGTCTCTGGTACTGAGGGTGATCCCCCCTCCCTGTAGAGTCTCTGGTACTGAGGGTGATCCTCCCCACCCTGTAGAGTCTCTGGTACTGAGGGTGATCCTCCCCACCCTGTAGAGTCTCTGGTACTGAGGGTGATCCCCCCACCCTGTAGAGTCTCTGGTACTGAGGGTGATCCCCCCACCCTGTAGAGTCTCTGGGACTGAGGGTGATCCCCCCCACCCTGTAGAGTCTCTGGTACTGAGGGTGATCCCCCCCCCACCCTGTAGAGTCTCTGGGACTGAGGGTGATCCCCCCCCACCCTGTAGAGTCTCTGGTACTGAGGGTGATCCCCCCCCCACCCTGTAGAGTCTCTGGTACTGAGGGTGATCCCCCCCCCACCCTGTAGAGTCTCTGGTACTGAGGGTGATCCCCCCCCCACCCTGTAGAGTCTCTGGGACTGAGGGTGATCCCCCTCATAGAGTCGGTGGGGATCTTCCTGGGGGTCTTGGGTGATATGGGGTGAGGGCTCTGGGTGCTGTGTTGGCTGACGCAGGTTTTTTCTCCTTCAGGGTACATGAGGGACTCTTCCTTCTTGGCCAGGACTGTGGATATTGTCCAGGAACTGAAGAAACAAAATCCGAATCTGATATACGGTGAGATCCGGCGAGAGACGCTGCATTATGACCGCTGTAATATTGTTCTTCTGGGTGCGGAGGTGACATTGAGAGAAGGGTGTATGGGGAAGGGAGGGGTGTGACACGAGGTGTATTGGGGAAGGGAGGGGTGTGACACGAGGTGTATGGAGAAGGGAGGGGTGTGACACGAGGTGTATGGGGAAGGGAGGGGTGTGACACAAGGTGTATGGGGAAGGGAGGGGTGTGACACGAGGTGTATGGGGAAGGGAGGGGTGTGACACGAGGTGTATGGGGAAGGGAGGGGTGTGACACGAGGTGTATGGGGAAGGGAGGGGTGTGACACGAGGTGTATGGGGAAGGGAGGGGTGTGACACGAGGTGTATGGAGAAGGGAGGGGTGTGACACGAGGTGTATGGGGAAGGGAGGGGTGTGACACGAGGTGTATGGGGGAAGGGAGGGGTGTGACACGAGGTGTATGGGGAAGGGAGGGGTGTGACACGAGGTGTATGGGGAAGGGAGGGGTGTGACACGAGGTGTATGGCGAAGGGAGGGGTGTGACACGAGGTGTATGGGGAAGGGAGGGGTGTGACACGAGGTGTATGGGGAAGGGAGGGGTGTGACACAGGTGTATGGGGAAGGGAGGGGTGTGACACGAGGTGTATGGGGAAGGGAGGGGTGTGACACGAGGTGTATGGGGAAGGGAGGGGTGTGACACGAGGTGTATGGGGAAGGGAGGGGTGTGACACGAGGTGTATGGGGAAGGGAGGGGTGTGACACGAGGTGTATGGGGAAGGGAGGGGTGTGACACGAGGTGTATGGGGAAGGGAGGGGTGTGACACGAGGTGTATGGGGAAGGGAGGGGTGTTGGGGAAGGGAGGGTGTGACACGAGGTGTATGGGGAAGGGAGGGGTGTGACACGAGGTGTATGGGGAAGGAGGGGTGACACGAGGTGTATGGGGAAGGGAGGGGTGTGACACCAGGTGTATGGAGTAGGGAGGGGTGTGACACGAGGTGTATGGGGAAGGGAGGGGTGTGACACGAGGTGTATGGGGAAGGGAGGGGTGTGACACGAGGTGTATGGGGAAGGGAGGGGTGTGACACGAGGTGTATGGGAAGGGAGGGGTGTGACACGAGGTGTATGGGGAAGGGAGGGGTGTGACACGAGGTGTATGGGGAAGGGAGGGGTGTGACACGAGGTGTATGGGGAAGGGAGGGGTGTGACACGAGGTGTATGGGGAAGGGAGGGGTGTGACACGAGGTGTATGGAGAAGGGAGGGTGTGACACGAGGTGTATGGGGAAGGGAGGGGTGTGACACGAGGTGTATGGGGAAGGGAGGGGTGTGACACGAGGTGTATGGAGAAGGGAGGGGTGTGACACGAGGTGTATGGGGAAGGGAGGGGTGTGACACGAGGTGTATGGGGAAGGGAGGGGTGTGACACGAGGTGTATGGGGAAGGGAGGGGTGTGACACGAGGTGTATGGGGAAGGGAGGGGTGTGACACGAGGTGTATGGGGAAGGGAGGGGTGTGACACGAGGTGTATGGGGAAGGGAGGGGTGTGACACGAGGTGTATGGGGAAGGGAGGGGTGTGACACGAGGTGTATGGGGAAGGGAGGGGTGTGACACGGTGTATGGGGAAGGGAGGGGTGTGACACGAGGTGTATGGGGAAGGGAGGGGTGTGACACGAGGTGTATGGAGAAGGTAGGGGTGTTGGGGAAGGGAGGGGTGTGACACGAGGTGTATGGGGAAGGGAGGGGTGTGACACGAGGTGTATGGGGAAGGGAGGGGTGTGACACGAGGTGTATGGGGAAGGGAGGGGTGTGACACGAGGTGTATGGGGAAGGGAGGGGTGTGACACGAGGTGTATGGGGAAGGGAGGGGTGTGACACGAGGTGTATGGGGAAGGGAGGGGTGTGACACGAGGTGTATGGGAAGGGAGGGTGTGACACGAGGTGTATGGGGAAGGGAGGGGTGTGACACGAGGTGTATGGGGAAGGGAGGGGTGTGACACAATGTGTATGGGGAAGGGAGAGGTGTGACACAAGGTGTATGGGGAAGGGAGGGGTGTGACACAAGGTGTATGGGGAAGGGAGGGGTGTGACACAAGGTGTATGGGGAAGGGAGGGGTGTGACACGAGGTGTATGGGAAGGGAGGGGTGTTGGGGAAGGGAGGGGTGTGACACAAGATGTATGGGGAAGGGAGGGGTGTGACACGAGGTGTATGGGGAAGGGAGGGGTGTGACACGAGGTGTATGGGAAGGGAGGGGTGTGACACAATGTGTATGGGGAAGGAGAGGTGTGACACAAGGTGTATGGGAAGGGAGGGGTGTGACACGAGGTGTATGGGGAAGGGAGGGTGTGACACGAGGTGTATGGAGAAGGGAGAGGTGTGACACAAGGTGTATGGGGAAGGGAGGGGTGTGACACGAGGTGTATGGGGAAGGGAGGGGTGTGACACGAGGTGTATGGGGAAGGGAGGGGTGTGACACGAGGTGTATGGGGAAGGGAGGGGTGTGACACGAGGTGTATGGGGAAGGGAGGGGTGTGACACGAGGTGTATGGAGAAGGGAGGGGTGTGACACGAGGTGTATGGGAAGGGAGGGGTGTGACACGAGGTGTATGGGGAAGGGAGGGGTGTGACACGAGGTGTATGGAGAAGGGAGGGGTGTGACACGAGGTGTATGGGGAAGGGAGGGGTGTGACCGAGGTGTATGGGGAAGGGAGGGGTGTGACACGAGGTGTATGGGGAAGGGAGGGGTGTGACACAAGATGTATGGGGAAGGGAGGGGTGTGACGCAAGGTGTATGGAGAAGGGAGGGGTGTGACACGAGGTGTATGGGGAAGGGAGGGGTGTGACACGAGGTGTATGGGGGAAGGGAGGGGTGTGACACGAGGTGTATGGGGAAGGGAGGGGTGTGACACGAGGTGTATGGGGAAGGGAGGGGTGTGACACGAGGTGTATGGGGAAGGGAGGGGGTGTGACACGAGGTGTATGGGGAAGGGAGGGGTGTGACGCAAGGTGTATGGGGAAGGGAGGGGTGTGACACGAGGTGTATGGGGAAGGGAGGGGTGTTGGGGAAGGGAGGGGTGTGACACAAGATGTATGGGGAAGGGAGGGGTGTGACGCAAGGTGTATGGGGAAGGGCGGGTGTGTGTGGCGTGGGGTGTATGGGGAAGGGAAAGGTGTGGGGTGTATGGGAAGGGGGGGTGTGAGTGGTATATGGGGAAGGGCGGGTGTGGTGTGGGGTGAATGGGGAAGGGAGGATGTGACACAAGGTGTATTGGAAGGGTGGGGAGTGAGGTGTATGGAGAAGGGCAGGTATGGCGTGGTGGGGGGCAGACGGAAGACAAGTAAGGACAGGTGGGGGTGGGGGGGGGTCAGAGTTTAGTCCAGATGTGGAATAAATCTTCTGCTGTCTCTTCCCCTCCGCAGTGTGTGATCCGGTCCTGGGAGATAAATGGAATGGAGAGGGATCTATGGTAGGGACCCAACTTCACACAGCCTGCCGCACTGTGACCCCCATCCACCACCCCCCCTTCCCCAGCAATGTGTGACCCCCCCCCCCCCCATACACCTTACACGCCCCCTTCCCCAGCAGTGTGTGACCCCCCCATACACGCCCCCTTCCCCAGCAGTGTGTGACCCCCCCCATACACGCCCCCTTCCCAGCAGTGTGTGACCCCCCCATACACGCCCCCCTTCCCCAGCAGTGTGTGACCCCCCATACACGCCCCCCTTCCCCAGCAGTGTGTGACCCCCCCATACACGCCCCCTTCCCCAGCAGTGTGTGACCCCCCCATACACCATACACACCCCCCTTCCCCAGCAGTGTGTGACCCCCATACACCCCCCCTCTTCCCCAGCAGTGTGTGACCCCCCCCATACACACCCCCCTTCCCCAGCAGTGTGTGACCCCCCCCATACACACCCCCCTTCCCCAGCAGTGTGTGACCCCCCCATACACCATACACACCCCCCTTCCCAAGCAGTGTGTGACCCCCCCCCCATACACGCCCCCCTTCCCCAGCAGTGTGTGACCCCCCCCATACACGCCCCCCCTTCCCCAGCAATGTGTGCCCCCCCCCCATACACCTTACACGCCCCCCTTCCCCAGCAGTGTGTGACCCCCCCCCATACACGCCCCCCTTCCCCAGCAGTGTGTGACCCCCCCATACACGCCCCCCTTCCCCAGCAGTGTGTGACCCCCCCATACACGCCCCCCTTCCCCCAGCAGTGTGTGACCCCCCCATACACGCCCCCTTCCCCAGCAGTGTGTGACCCCCCCATACACGCCCCCTTCCCCAGCAGTGTGTGACCCCCCCATACACGCCCCCTTCCCCAGCAGTGTGTGACCCCCCATACACGCCCCCCTTCCCCAGCAGTGTGTGACCCCCCCATACACGCCCCCTTCCCCAGCAGTGTGTGACCCCCCCCATACACGCCCCTTCCCCAGCAGTGTGTGACCCCACCCATACACGCCCCCCTTCCCCAGCAGTGTGTGACCCCCCCATACACGCCCCCTTCCCCAGCAGTGTGTGACCCCCATACACGCCCCCCTTCCCCAGCAGTGTGTGACCCCCCCATACACGCCCCCTTCCCCAGCAGTGTGTGACCCCCCCATACACGCCCCCTTCCCCAGCAGTGTGTGACCCCCCCATACACGCCCCCTTCCCCAGCAGTGTGTGACCCCCCCATACACGCCCCCTTCCCCAGCAGTGTGTGACCCCCCCATACACGCCCCCTTCCCCAGCAGTGTGTGACCCCCCCATACACGCCCCCTTCCCCAGCAGTGTGTGACCCCCCCATACACGCCCCCTTCCCCAGCAGTGTGTGACCCCCCATACACGCCCCCTTCCCCAGCAGTGTGTGACCCCCCCATACACGCCCCCTTCCCCAGCAGTGTGTGACCCCCCCATACACGCCCCCTTCCCCAGCAGTGTGTGACCCCCCATACACACCCCCCTTCCCCAGCAGTGTGTGACCCCCCATACACACCCCCCTTCCCCAGCAGTGTGTGACCCCCATACACCCCCCCTCTTCCCTAGCAGTGTGTGACCCCCCATACACCACCCCCTTCCCCAGCAGTGTGTGACCCCCATACACCCCCCCTCTTCCCTAGCAGTGTGTGACCCCCCCATACACGCCCCCCCTTTCCCAGCAGTGTGTGACCCCCCACATACACCATACACGCCCCCCTTCCCCAGCAGTATGTGACCCCCATACACGCCCCCTCTTCCCTAGCAGTGTTTGACCCCCCCATACACCACCCCCTTCCCCAGCAGTGTGTGACCCCCATACACCCCCCCCCCTCTTCCCTAGCAGAGTGTGACCCCCCCATACACGCCCCCCTTCCCCAGCAGTGTGTGTGTGACCCCCCCCCCATATACTGCCCCCCTTCCCCAGCAGTGTGTGACCCCCATACACCCCCCCCCTCTTCCCCAGCACTGTGTGACCCCTTCCCCCATGTACTGGCTCCCACCCCCCACACAATCTGTCTCTTCACTGTCTCTCAGTAGCTTTCATTCTCTAAGTATTTTTTACTGGATGAACTACATGAACTTGGGTATTTTTTTTTTCTCATCCTACCTCTGTAATCATGTGACTTCCTGTCTCCTCAGTATGTCCCGAGGAACTGCTTCCTGTCTACAAAGATTTGGTTGTCCCGGTTGCAGATATCATCACCCCGAACCAGTTTGAGGCAGAGTAAGTGAGATACTGATTGGCCTTCTGGGGTCACGTGACACGGTTCTGTATGGGTGGAGACGTCAGATTACGTGACACGTTTCTGTGTGGGTGGAGACGTCGGATCACGTGACAGTTCTGTGTGGGTGGAGACGTCGGATCACGTGACACGGTTCTGTGTGGGTGGAGACGTCGGATCACGTGACACGGTTCTATGTGGGTGGAGACGTAAGATCACGTGACGCGGTTGTGTGTTTGTGGAGACGTCAGATCAGGTGACACGGTTCTGTGTGGGTGGAGACGTCAGATCACGTGACACGGTTCTGTGTGGGTGGAGACATCAGATCACGTGACACGGTTCTGTGTGGGTGGAGACGTCAGATCACGTGACACGGTTCTGTGTGGGTGGAGACGTCAGATCACGTGACACGGTTCTGTGTGGGTGGAGACGTCAGATCACGTGACACGGTTCTGTGTGGGTGGAGACGTCAGATCACGTGACACGGTTCTGTGTGGGTGGAGACATCAGATCACATGACACGGTTCTGTGTGGGTGTAGATGTCAGATCACGTGACACTGTTCTGTGTGGGTGGAGACGTCAGATCAAGTGACACGGTTCTGTGTGGTTGGAGACATCAGATCACGTGACACAGTTCTGTGTGGGTGGAGACGTCGGATCACGTGACACAGTTCTGTGTGGGTGGAGACGTCGGATCACGTGACACGGTTCTGTGTGGGTGGAGACGTCGGATCACGTGACACGGTTCTGTGTGGGTGGAGACGTCGGATCACGTGACACAGTTCTGTGTGGGTGGAGACGTCGGATCACGTGACACGGTTCTGTGTGGGTGGAGACGTAAGATCACGTGACGCGGTTCTATGTGGGTGGAGACGTAAGATCACGTGACCCGGTTGTGTGTATGTGGAGACGTCAGATCAGGTGACACGGTTCTGTGTGGGTGTAGATGTCAGATCACGTGACACTGTTCTGTGTGGGTGGAGACGTCAGATCACGTGACACTGTTCTGTGTGGGTGAAGACGTCCGATCACGTGACACGGTTCTGTGTGGGTGGAGACATCAGATCACGTGACACGGTTCTGTGTGGGTGGAGACGTCAGATCACGTGACACGGTTCTGTGTGGGTGGAGACATCAGATCACGTGACACAGTTCTGTGTGGGTGGAGATGTCAGATCACGTGACACGGTTCTGTGTGGATGGAGACGTCTGATCAAGTGACATATTTATGTGTGGGTGGAGAACTTCTCCTGAGGGGAAGTACCGGGACTATCCTAGAGATTACCAGAGGCACTTGAACATTTTGCAGCCAGCTCAGATGTGGGGTCGGGAGGAATGGTGTGGCGGGGTCAGGAGAAATGGTGTGGCGGGGTCGGGGAGGAATGGTGTGGCGGGGTCGGGGAGGAATGGTATGGCGGGGTCAGGGAGGAATGGTGTGGCGGGGTCGGGGAGGAATGGTGTGGCGGGGTCGGGAGGAATGATGTGGTGAAGGAATGATGTGGCAGGGCCGGGGAGGAACGGTGTGGCGGGGTCGGGAGAAATTATGTGGCGGGGTCGGGAGGATTGGTGTGGCGGGGTCGGGAGGATTGGTGTGGCGGGGTCGGGAGGATTGGTGTGGCGGGGTCGGGAGGAATGGTGTGGCGAGGTCGGGAGGAATGATGTGGTGGGGTCAGGAGGAATGGTGGGGACGGGAGGAATGATGTGGTGGGGTCAGGAGGAATGGCGGGGTCGGGAGGAATGGTGTGGCGGGGTCGGGAGGAATGGTGTGGCGGGGTCGGGAGGAATGGTGTGGCGGGGTCGGGAGGAATGGTGTGGCGGGGTCGGGAGGAATGATGTGATGGGGTCAGGAGGAATGGTGTGGTCGGCAAGAATGCTGTGGCGAGGTCGGCAGGAATGATGTAGCGGGGTCAGGAGGAATGGGGGGGTCGGGAGGAATGATGTGGGGTCTGGGAGGAATGGTGTGGCGGGGTCGGGAGGAATGATGTGGCGGGTCGGGAGGAATGATGTGGCGGGGTAGGGAGGAATGGTGTAGGGAGGAATGGTGTGGCGGGGTCGGGAGGAATGGTGTGGCGGGGTCGGGAGGAATGGTGTGGCGGGGTCGGGAGGAATGGTGTGGCGGGGTCGGGAGGAATGGTGTGGCGGGGTCGGGAGGAATGGTGTGGCGGGGTCGGGAGGAATGGTGTGGCGGGGTCGGGAGGAATGGTGTGGCGGGGTCGGGAGGAATGGTGTGGCGGGGTCGGGAGGAATGGTGTGGCGGGGTCGGGAGGAATGGTGTGGCGGGGTCGGGAGGAATGGTGTGGCGGGGTCAGGAGGAATGGTGTGGTACAATCATGGAGGGTCCTGGAAGAAGGGTAATCTGATAAGGTGGGGGAAGGGTTAGGAATGGGGAGGAATGGTGTGGTGGGGTCGGGGAGGAATGATGTGGTGAAGGAATGCTGTGATGGGGAGGAATGGTGTGGCAGGGGGCGGGAGGAATGGTGTGGTGGGGTTGGGGAGGAATGGTGTGGCGGGGTCGGGAGGAATAATGTGGCGGGGTCGGGAAGAATGGTGTGGCGGGGTCGGGGTAGAATTGTGTGGCGGGGTCGGGAAGGAATGGTGTGGCGCGGTCGGGAAGAATGGTGTGGCGGGTCGGGGAGGAATGGTGTGGCGGGACGGGAGGAATGATGTGGTGGGGTCGGGGAGGAATGGTGTGGCGTGGTCGGGAGGAATAATGTGGCGGGGTCAGGGAGGAATGGTGTGATGGGGTCGGGAGGAATGGTGTGGCGTGGTCGGGAGGAATAATGTGGCGCAGTCGGGAAGAAATGATGTGGCGGGGTCGGGAAGAAATGATGTGGCGGGGTCGGGAAGAAATGATGTGGCGGGGTCGGGAAGAAATGATGTGGCGGGGTCGGGAAGAAATGATGTGGCGGGGTCGGGGAGGAATGGTGTGGCGGGGTCGGGGAGGAATGGTGTGGCGGGGTCGGGAAGAATGGTGTGGCGGGTCGGGAGGAATGGTGTGGTGAGGTCGGGAGGAATGGTGTGGTGAGGTCGGGAGGAATGGTGTGGCGGGGTCGGGAGGAATGGTGTGGCGGGGTCGGGAGGAATGGTGTGGTCGGGAGGAATGGTGTGGTCGGGAGGAATGGTGAGGTCGGGAGGAATGGTGTGGCGGGGTCGGGAGGAATGATGTGGCAGGGTCGGGAGGAATGGTATGGTGAGGTCGGGAGGAATGATGTGGTGGGGTCGGGAGGAATGGTGGGGTCGGGAGGAATGGTGTGGCGAGGTCGGGAGGAATGGTGGGGTCGGGAGGAATGGTGTGGCGAGGTCGGGAGGAATGATGTGGCGGGGTCGTGAGGAATGATGTGGCGGGGTCGGGAGGAATGATGTGGCGGGGTCGGGAGGAATGATGTGGCGGGGTCGGGAGGAATGATGTGGCGGGGTCGGGAGGAATGATGTGGCGGGGTCGGGAGGAATGATGTGGCGGGGTCGGGAGGAATGATGTGGCGGGGTCATGAGGAATGATGTGGCGGGTCGGAGGAATGATGTGGCGGGGTCGGGAGAATGATGTGGCGGGGTCGGGAGGAATGATGTGGCGGGGTCGGGAGGAATGATGTGGCGGGGTCGGGAGGAATGGTGTGGCGGGGTCGGGAGGAATGATGTGGCGGGGTCGGGAGGATTGGTGTGGCGAGGTCGGGAGGAATGATGTGGCGGGGTCGGGAGGAATGATGTGGCGGGGTCGGAGAAATGATGTGGCGGGGTCATGAGGAATGGTGTGGCGGGGTCGGGAGGAATGATGTTGCGGGGTCAGGAGGAATGATGTTGCGGGGTCAGGAGGAATGATGTTGCGGGGTCAGGAGGAATGGTGTTGCGGGGTCATGAGGAATGGTATGGCGGGGTCGGGAGGAATGATGTGGCGGGGTCGGGAGGAATGATGTGGCGGGGTCGGGGAGGAATGATGTGGCGGGGTCGGGAGGAATGATGTGGCGGGGTCGGGAGGAATGATGTGGCCGGGGTCATGAGGAATGATGTGGCGGGGTCATGAGGAATGATGTTGCGGGGTCAGGAGGAATGATGTTGCGGGGTCAGGAGGAATGATGTTGCGGGGTCAGGAGGAATGGTGTTGCGGGGTCAGGAGAATGATGTTGCGGGGTCATGAGGAATGGTATGGCGGGGTCGGGAGGAATGATGTGGCGGGGTCGGGAGGAATGATGTGGCGGGGTCGGGAGGAATGATGTGGCGGGGTCGGGAGGAATGATGTGGCGGGGTCGGGAGGAATGATGTGGCGGGGTCGGGAGGAATGATGTGGCGGGGTCGGGAGGAATGATGTGGCGGGGTCGGGAGGAATGATGTGGCGGGGTCGGGAGGAATGATGTGGCGGGGCGGGAGGATGGATGTGGCGGGGTCGGGAGGAATGGTATGGCGGGGTCGGGAGGAATGATGTGGCGGGGTCGGGAGGAATGATGTGGCGGGGTCGGGAGGAATGATGTGGCGGGGTCATGAGGAATGGTGTGGCGGGGTCGGGAGGAATGATGTTGCGGGGTCAGGAGGAATGATGTGGCGGGGTCATGAGGAATGGTGTGGCGGGGTCGGGAGGAATGATGTTGCGGGGTCGGGAGGAATGATGTGGCGGGGTCATGAGGAATGGTGTGGCGGGGTCGGGAGAATGATGTTGCGGGGTCAGGAGGAATGATGTGGTACAATCATGGAGGGTCCTGGAAGAAGGGTAATCTGATAAGGTGGGGGAAGGGTTAGGAATGGGGAGGAGTAGACTCTTTAGGGTGATGGGGGTACAAGAAGAGGAACACACTCATAAGATGGGGGCGGGGATTAGAATATTAATGGGTTGGATGGGGGCCTGAAAGAGCAGCACTTTGATAAGATGGAGGTAGGAGAAGAGGGCCACCTTCAAAAGAAAGGGGGGGAGGGGAGGTGAGGTTAGGAATGATGGTGAGTAGACTCTTTGGTTGGAGGTTCTAGAAGAGGGGCACATTCTTAGGATGGGGGTAATAGGAAGGAGGGTTCGCTTACTCATGGTGGGGGGCCATGGAAGAGCGGCACTCTGCTGAGATGAGGGAGGGGTGTCTGGTGGGGGGCGTGGTGCCATGGGGTCAGGTGTTTGAAGATGGTGGGTGTGTCTCCTCTGCAGGTTGCTGACCGGACAGAAGATTGGCACTCAGCAGGACGTCGTACGGGTGAGCAGTCTGTGATTGTGCCCCGACTCCCTCACTTACTGCCTCCTGTGTCTGCCATTCCTTCATTGTGCTTCCTGCCCCATTCCCTCCTCCCCCCTTACCCCAACCCCCCCCCAAAAGTCCCTGGCTTTACTACCCCTCCATATCCCCTGCCACCCTTCCCCTGTCCTTTTGCCACCATGTCCCTTGCCAAACCCCCTATTCTCCTCCCCTCATATCCCTGGCTTTCCTTTCCCATCTATGGTTTTTCTTGTATTGGTCACAGCCGTCCTATACTGCCCTCATAGACCCCATGTTTCTTCAGGTTATGGACATGTTGCACTCCTTGGGTCCCAACACTGTGGTTATAACCAGCTCGGAGCTTCCAGCATCCCGTGGACCGGACTATCTCGTCACACTGGGAAGCCAGAGACGGGGTAAGGCGCTCAGTCATGCTGAATGTAGAGGATTCTGGAGTAGGAACACAGGAGGCCTCATTTCCACCGAGGCAAATCAGCATAGAGGTGGATGTAGAGAAGACATGTCAACCCCTCCCATGAGCGAGGTTAGGGGGACCCTCCCATGAGCGAGGGCATCGGGGACCCTCCCATGAGCGAGGGCATCGGGGACCCTCCCATGAGCGAGGGCATCGGGGTCCCTCCCATGAGCGAGGGCAGGGGGACCCTCCCATGAGCGAGGCATCGGGGACCCTCCCATGAGCGAGGGCAGGGGGGACCCTCCCATGAGCGAGGGCAGGGGGGACCCTCCCATGAGCGAGGCAGGGGGGACCCTCCCATGAGCGAGGGCAGGGGGACCCTCCCATGAGCGAGGTCAGGGGGGACCCTCCCATGATCGAGGTCAGGGGGACCCTCCCATGAGCGAGGTCAGGGGGACCCTCCCATGAGAATGGGCAGGGGGACCCTCCCATGAGAAATGGGCAGGGGGGACCCCTCCCATGAGAATGGGCAGGGGGACCCTCCCATGAGCGAGGGCAGGGGGGACCCTCCATGAGCGAGGCCATGGCACCTCCTTCCTCTCCTTCATGAGTTAGGAAATGGTGCCCCCCATAGGTTTGGAGTTTGTTAAAAATGCATTGTTACATTGTATTTGTAGAGCTGTTTGCTGGTCTCATATAGACCAGTATGGCCCCTCCAGGCAGAGTGGTATACGTGTTCATTGAACAGAGCAGCTTCCATATACTGATACCCCTGACAGGTGGAGGAATACAGAAAAGGCCCCGTAATATGCTGTGGTTGGTGGTGGGGCTGATGCAAGTCTGCAGTATAGCCAGGTCACTAAACTGCGAGCATCTCCAGTCCTTCCCTCCTCATCTCACCGAGACATTTCAGGGCTCCTGAAGAAGACCTGGACCTCTGATGATGATGACGGTTTGGAGATGTTTGTGGCTCGTTACACTGTTGCCGGCCATGGCGGCTGGGTCCTCCCTGGATGTGGGCGTGTTCTGTATCTCCTCCTCTAATGGGCCGTCACTCTTCTCTTCTTCTTCTTCCAGTAGGTGAGGATGGACAGACACACTCGCTGAGGATCTGCCTGGAGATACCACGAGTGGACGCCGTCTTTGTGGGCACCGGGGGATCTTTTTGCTGCCATGCTCCTGGCCTGGACACATCATCACCCCAATAACTTCAAGGTAATGTCCATTGTCCTGTTCTATGTGGGTCTCATTTGTCGCCTGCACTGGGCTCCTGTGTTCTCGGGTCTCGGTTGTCACCTGCACTGGGCTCCTGTGTTCTATGTGGGGTCTCGGTGTCGCCTGCACTGGGCTCCTGTGTTCTATGTGGGGTCTCGGCCGTCACCTCCACTGGGCTCCTGTGTTCTATGTGGGTCTTGGTTGTCACCTCCACTGGGCTCCTGTATTCTATGTGGGGTCTTGGTTTTCGCCTGCACCGGGCTCCTGTGTTCTATGTGGGGTTTTGGTTGTCACCTGCACTGGGCTCCTGTGTTCTATGTGGGGTCTTGGTTTCACCTGCACCGGGCTCCTGTGTTCTATGTGGGGTCTCGGCCATAATCTGCACTGGGCTCCTGTGTTCTATGTGGGGTCTCGGCCATAATCTGCACTGGGCTCCTGTGTTCTATGTGGGGTCTCGGCCGTCACCTGCACTGGGCTCCTGTGTTCTATGTGGGTCTCGGCTGTCACCTGCACTGGGCTCCTGTGTTCTATGTGGGGTCTTGGTTGTCTCCTGCACTGGGCTCCTGTGTTCTATGTGGGGTCTTGGTTGTCTCCTGCACTGGGCTCCTGTGTTCTATGTGGGGTTTTGGTTGTCACCTGCACTGGGCTCCTGTGTTCTATGTGGGGTCTCGGCTGTCACCTGCACTGGGCTCCTGTGTTCTATGTGGGGTTTTGGTTGTCACCTGCACTGGGCTCCTGTGTTCTATGTGGGGTTTTGGTTGTCACCTGCACTGGGGCTCCTGTGTTCTATGTGGGTCTTGGTTGTCTCCTGCACTGGGCTCCTGTGTTCTATGTGGGGTTTTGGTTGTCACCTGCACTGGGCTCCTGTGTTCTATGTGGGGTTTTGGTTGTCACCTGCACTGGGCTCCTGTGTTCTATGTGGGGTTTTGGTTGTCACCTGCACTGGGCTCCTGTGTTCTATGTGGGTCTCGGCTGTCACCTGCACTGGGCTCCTGTGTTCTATGTGGGGTCTCGGCTGTCACCTGCACTGGGCTCCTGTGTTCTATGTGGGGTTTTGGTTGTCACCTGCACTGGGCTCCTGTGTTCTATGTGGGGTCTCGGCTGTCACCTGCACTGGGCTCCTGTGTTCTATGTGGGGTCTCGGCTGTCACCTGCACTGGGCTCCTGTGTTCTATGTGGGGTTTTGGTTGTCACCTGCACTGGACTCCTGTGTTCTATGTGGGGTCTCGGCTGTCACCTGCACTGGGCTCCTGTGTTCTATGTGGGGTCTCGGCTGTCACCTGCACTGGGCTCCTGTGTTCTATGTGGGGTCTCGGCTGTCACCTGCACTGGGCTCCTGTGTTTTATGTGCAGTTTTGGTTGTCACCTGCACTGGGCTCCTGTGTTCTATGTGCAGTTTTGGTTGTCCCCTGCACTGGGCTCCTGTGTTCTATGTGGGGTCTCGGCTGTCACCTGCACTGGGCTCCTGTGTTCTATGTGGGGTCTCGGCTGTCACCTGCACTGGGCTCCTGTGTTTTATGTGCAGTTTTGGTTGTCACCTGCACTGGGCTCCTGTGTTCTATGTGCAGTTTTGTTGTCCCCTGCACTGGGCTCCTGTGTTCTATGTGCAGTTTTGGTTGTCACCTGCACTGGGCTCCTGTGTTCTATGTGCAGTTTTGGTTGTCACCTGCACTGGGCTCCTGTGTTCTATGTGCAGTTTTGGTTGTCACCTGCACTGGGCTCCTGTGTTCTATGTGGTGTTTTGGTTGTCATCTGCACTGGGCTCCTGTGTTCTATGTGGGGTCTCGGCTGTCACCTGCACTGGGCTCTGTGTTCTATGTGCAAGTTTTGGTTGTCACCTGCACTGGGCTCTGTGTTCTATGTGCAGTTTTGGTTGTCACCTGCACTGGGCTCCTGTGTTCTATGTGCAGTTTTGGTTGTCCCCTGCACTGGGCTCCTGTGTTCTATGTGCAGTTTTGGTTGTCACCTGCACTGGGCTCCTGTGTTCTATGTGCAGTTTTGGTTGTCACCTGCACTGGCTCCTGTGTTCTATGTGCAGTTTTGGTTGTCACCTGCACTGGGCTCCTGTGTTCTATGTGGTGTTTTGGTTGTCATCTGCACTGGGCTCCTGTGTTCTATGTGGGGTCTCGGGCTGTCACCTGCACTGGGCTCCTGTGTTCTATGTGCAGTTTTGGTTGTCACCTGCACTGGGCTCCTGTGTTCTATGTGCAGTTTTGGTTGTCACCTGCACTGGGCTCCTGTGTTCTATGTGCAGTTTTGGTTGTCACCTGCACTGGGCTCCTGTGTTCTATGTGGGGTTTTGGTTGTCATCTGCACTGGGCTCCTGTGTTCTATGTGGGGTTTTGGTTGTCACCTGCACTGGGCTCCTGTGTTCTATGTGGGGTTTTGGTTGTCACCTGCACTGGGCTCCTGTGTTCTATGTGGGGTCTCGGCCGTCACCTGCACTGGGCTCCTGTGTTCTATGTGGGGTCTTGGTTGTCACCTGTGTTGTCTCGTGATTCTGTGTAGGTGAGTTGCTTAGCAGTAAAGAGACGTGTGGGCGGACGGCTGAGTAATATGGGGGAGGGGATGAATGGTAAAACAAAATGCGGCTCTCTGCGGAGGGATCCTGGCTTTGTCTCACGTGGGATCCAGAAATGAAGAATACTCTGACTTCATGAACAACCTCGTGTGTATGAGCGGAGTACTGCCACCCATATCTGACTATATGGACTCTCCTCATTGAATGTACATGGTGGACTGACACCGCAGTGTGCTGTAATAGGAATCCCACTGAAGCCCACTGTGACCCGCTTTGAGGTTCTGTATGAAGTGCAGCCTTCCAGAACTCCTCCATCCATTTTCATCTGTCTGGAGCTTTGTCCGTCCACGAATACCATTCTCGCTACCAGTCCTCTCTTCTCACAGAAACCCCGGGTGGTAGACCTGTAGAGACCAGAATACAAACCCGGCACATTATAGTCTCTACACCAGTCCACTCATGTTTCAGAATGCCGTGGTGGTAGACCTGTATAGGCCGGAATGCAAGCCCGGCACATTATAGTCTCTATAATCATCCTCCTATCCCAGAATCCTGTGGAGATAGACCTGTACAGGCTGTTCCCTATGGCTGTGATGTACAGACCAGAATACAAGCCCATATTCTCTATACCTGTGTCCATATCTCAGAATCCCAGTGTGGTAGACCTGTATAAACCAAAATACAAATCCGGCACATTACAGTCTCTATAGCAGTCCTCGTATCCCAGAACCTCTGTGTGTTAGACCTGTACAGACTGATTCATAAGGCTGTGATCTAAAGACTAATTATACGTACAAGCCCAACACAATGTATTCTCTATACTTGTCCCCACATGCCAGAATACGGGAGTGGTAGACCTGTACAGGGTGTCCCCTATGGCATTGAGATACAGACCAGAATTCAAGCCCAGCACAATGTATTCTCTATATCCATCCTCTCATATCTCAATACCGGGTGTTTGACCTGTACATGTTGTTCCCTATGGCTGTGATGTGTAGAGCAGAGTACAAGCTCCAGAAATTCTGTTGAGCACAGGTATATCTTATTTCCAGAATACAAGCCCATCACATGATAGTCTTTTTATACCCGTCCTCATATCCCAGAATCCCCAGGGTGGTAGACCTGTACATGGAGTTCCCTATGGTTGGGTGAATAGTGCAGAATCAAACGTATGTCTGATATACTGCAGTCACACACCCAGAGTATTATGTAATAAGTGTATTTGGTTGCAGTTGGCGTGTGAGAAGACGGTTTCAGCCATGCACCACGTCCTGCAGAGGACCATCAACAGCGCCCGCGGTGAGTCTGTGTGGTGGGAGGGACTGTAGCTGATTTGGGCAAGGCATTTTCTTACAACCTATTTTTCAGGTGAAAGGCTTTTATATATAGGGAATTATTGCTTTGGGTCCTCTGGACCCACATTCTGTATATTGGAAGCCGATGGATAACGTATGATGGGGATAAGCCAGATGCACCTGTTATTGCCTACTCCTCTATCTCCTGCAGATCCCCTGTTAGGTCTTCCTGTCATACTGGAAGGGGTTTTCCTTCTGGTAAATCTGTAGGCCTCCATCTGGGGTAGGGTGGAGTAGAGTAGGCCTCCATCTGGGGTAGGGTGGAGTAGAGTAGGCCTCCCATGTGGGGTAGGGTGGAGTAGAGTAGGTCTCCCATGTGGGGTAGGGTGGAGTAGAGTAGGCCTCCCATGTGGGGTAGGGTGGAGTAGAGTAGGCCTCCCATGTGGGGCAGGGTGGAGTAGAGTAGGCCTCCCATGTGGGGCAGGGTGGAGTAGAGTAGGCCTCCCATGTGGGGCAGGGTGGAGTAGAGTAGGCCTCCCATGTGGGGCAGGGTGGAGTAGAGTAGGCCTCCCATGTGGGGCAGGATGGAGTAGAGTAGGCCTCCCATGTGGGGCAGGGTGGAGTAGAGTAGGCCTCCCATGTGGGGCAGGGTGGAGTAGAGTAGGCCTCCCATGTGGGGCAGGGTGGAGTAGAGTAGGCCTCCCATGTGGGGCAGGGTGGAGTAGAGTAGGCCTCCCATGTGGGGCAGGGTGGAGTAGAGTAGGCCTCCCATGTGGGGCAGGGTGGAGTAGAGTAGGCCTCCCATGTGGGGCAGGCTGGAGTAGAGTAGGCCTCCCATGTGGGGCAGGGTGGAGTAGAGTAGGCCTCCCATGTGGGGCAGGCTGGAGTAGAGTAGGCCTCCCATGTGGGGCAGGCTGGAGTAGAGTAGGCCTCCCATGTGGGGCAGGCTGGAGTAGAGTAGGCCTCCCATGTGGGGCAGGCTGGAGTAGAGTAGGCCTCCCATGTGGGGCAGGCTGGAGTAGAGTAGGCCTCCCATGTGGGGCAGGCTGGAGTAGAGTAGGCCTCCCATGTGGGGCAGGCTGGAGTAGAGTAGGCCTCCCATGTGGGGCAGGCTGGAGTAGAGTAGGCCTCCCATGTGGGGCAGGCTGGAGTAGAGTAGGCCTCCCATGTGGGGCAGGCTGGAGTAGAGTAGGCCTCCCATGTGGGGCAGGCTGGAGTAGAGTAGGCCTCCCATGTGGGGCAGGCTGGAGTAGAGTAGGCCTCCCATGTGGGGCAGGCTGGAGTAGAGTAGGCCTCCCATGTGGGGCAGGCTGGAGTAGAGTAGGCCTCCCATGTGGGGCAGGCTGGAGTAGAGTAGGCCTCCCATGTGGGGCAGGCTGGAGTAGAGTAGGCCTCCCATGTGGGGCAGGCTGGAGTAGAGTAGGCCTCCCATGTGGGGCAGGCTGGAGTAGAGTAGGCCTCCCATGTGGGGCAGGCTGGAGTAGAGTAGGCCTCCCATGTGGGGCAGGCTGGAGTAGAGTAGGCCTCCCATGTGGGGCAGGCTGGAGTAGAGTAGGCCTCCCATGTGGGGCAGGCTGGAGTAGAGTAGGCCTCCCATGTGGGGCAGGCTGGAGTAGAGTAGGCCTCCCATGTGGGGCAGGCTGGAGTAGAGTAGGCCTCCCATGTGGGGCAGGCTGGAGTAGAGTAGGCCTCCCATGTGGGGCAGGCTGGAGTAGAGTAGGCCTCCCATGTGGGGCAGGCTGGAGTAGAGTAGGCCTCCCATGTGGGGCAGGCTGGAGTAGAGTAGGCCTCCCATGTGGGGCAGGCTGGAGTAGAGTAGGCCTCCCATGTGGGGCAGGCTGGAGTAGAGTAGGCCTCCCATGTGGGGCAGGCTGGAGTAGAGTAGGCCTCCCATGTGGGGCAGGCTGGAGTAGAGTAGGCCTCCCATGTGGGGCAGGCTGGAGTAGAGTAGGCCTCCCATGTGGGGCAGGCTGGAGTAGAGTAGGCCTCCCATGTGGGGCAGGCTGGAGTAGAGTAGGCCTCCCATGTGGGGCAGGCTGGAGTAGAGTAGGCCTCCCATGTGGGGCAGGCTGGAGTAGAGTAGGCCTCCCATGTGGGGCAGGCTGGAGTAGATTAGGCCTCCCATGTGGGGCAGGCTGGAGTAGAGTAGGCCTCCCATGTGGGGCAGGCTGGAGTAGAGTAGGCCTCCCATGTGGGGCAGGGTAGAGTAGAGTTGGCCTCCCATGTGGGGTAGGGTAGGGTAGCGTTGGCTTCCATGTGGGGTAGGGTAGTGTAGAGTTGGCTTCCATGTGGGGTAGGGTAGAGTAGAGTTGGCTTCCATGTAGGATAGAGTAGAGTTGGCATCCATGTGGGGTAGGGTAGAGTACAGTAGGCCTCCATGTGGGGTAGGGTAAAGTACAGTAGGCCTCCATGTGGGGTAGGGTAAAGTAGGGTAGGCCTCCATGTGGGGTAGGGTAGGCCTCCATGTGGGGGTAGGGTAGAGTTGAGTTGGCCTCCATGTGGGTTAGGGGTAGAGTACAGTAGGCCTCCATGTTGGGTAGGGTAGAGTACGGTAGGCCTCCATGTGGGGTAGGGTAAAGTAGGGTAGGCCTCCATGTGGGGTAGGGTAGAGTTGAGTTGGCCTCCATGTGGGGTAGGGTAGAGTTGAGTTGGCCTCCATGTGGGGTGGGGTAGGGTAGGGTAGGGTAGGGTAGAGTTGAGTTGGCCTCCATCTGGGGTAGGGTAGACTGTCATACGATGTATGGAAGGTAGTGATGGAGGTATCAGATCTGCCCATGTATGAGATTTGTCTTTCATCCACCAGGACATATACACGTGACCTTTTGGATAGTTTCTGTATTGGTGTCTGAGTTGGGAGGAGCTTTCTCCTTGTAATTGCATTGGTTTTCTCTTTGCAGCTCTTGCCGGCCCCGGAGTCCGACCTTCCTATGCCCAGCTGGAACTTAGGATGGTGCAAAGCAAAAAGGACATTGAGAACCCGGAGCTTGTGGTCACCAGCACTTTACTATAAAAGTCCTAACTAGGATGGAAAAACTTTGGGACCAACATAGAGACTTCACACCCAGCCCACTGAGTGACCCACGGGGGTCCGCTACAGATAATTTCGGCCTCTCAGAATGGAGAGGGACCCCCCCCCCCCCCCCCCACAGCTGGAACTGACATTTGGAGCTCAGGGGTCCTTCTCCAGGTTTATAGGGGGCTTCCAGTCCTGTGTGCCATACACTCACCAGCAACCAGAGCGGGCTAGGGGGGAAAAATCACTATATCACTAAAATGGGGCTCGGGGGGGAAAAAAACCTGTGTGATGTGGGAGTTCACCATCTCTCGGAACAAGCGCTGTTGGTTTTAGCTGCACATAATAAAGAGTTTATCATAGAGATCAATATTTCGGACATTGACCAAGAATTGATGAGGCCGGACTGTTCTGTGACTCGTCCGTCCGTCTGTCTGTGGTTGTCTGCCGTCTGGTTCTTCATCTTGTGTTATGGCATTTGTGACGCCAGTTAAAGTCCTGGACCGGTCCGGGCTGCCGGCTCTAGGCAGATCCTTCATCTTCATTCGTAGCTTAATTCAGGGAAAGGAATTCTTCTGCACAGCCAATCTCCCCTCCTGCACTTTATTCTGCCATGTCTGCAGGTCCACCACCCGCAAATCCTCATTATTTTCTTACAGTAAAGCACAAAGTCATCCGTAAACCTTGTCAGTGCCAAAGACTCGCCTGTATCGCGCAGTGTGCCCGCCACCTTATCTGGTGTGTCGTCCTACTTCTTCCCCTCTTACCAGACTATACTGTAATGCATGTGAAGCACCCTCTACTGTCACCCTCCGCACAGGGCCCTGTTTAATTACGTTATGTATACGTTTTCTGTATTTGTGGTGTACGACCCCACACCTCTCTGTACAATATGTCACCTTCCATCTACAGAAGACAGTGGCCTCCACCAACCACCTCACACTACTTTGTACAATATACGTCACCTTCCATCTACAGAGAACATTGGTCTCCTCCACCACCCCACACCTCATTGTACAATATACGTCGCCTTCCATCTACTGAAGACATTGGCCTCCACCACCACCTCTCCTCCTTACAATATATGTCACCTTCCACTTACGGAAGACATTGCCTTCACCTGCCGACCCACACCTTGCCATACAATACACGTCACCTTGCATCTACAGAAGACATTGGCCTCCTCCACTACCCCACACCTCTGCGTACAATATACATAACCTTCCATCTGCAGATGACATTGGCCTTCTCCACCACCCCACAGTGCTCCATACAATCTGTCACCTTCCATTTACAGAAGACCTTGGCCTCCACCACCATCCCACACCTCTTCATATAATATATGTCACCTTCCATCTACAGAGGACATTGGCCTCCACCACCACCCCCCCACACCTTTCCGTACAATATACGTCACCTTCCATCTACAGATGGTATTGGCCTCCACCACTACCCCATGCTTCTTTGTATAATATACGTCGCCTTCCATCTACAGAAGACATTGGCCACCAACACCTCTTCATACAATATACATCACCTTCCATCTGCACAAGACATTGGCCTCCTCCACCACCCCACATCTCTCCAAACAATATACATCGCCTTTCATTTACAGAAGACATTGGCCTCCACCACTATCCCAACCTCTTCGTACAATCTATGTCACCTTCCATCTACAGAAGACCTTGGCCTCCTCCACCACCCAACAGTTCTTCATATAATATACATCACCCTTCATCTGCAGAAGACATTGGCCTCTTCCACTGCCCTACACCTCTCCGTACAATATACGTCACCTTCCATCTACAGAAGACATTGACTTCCTCCTCCACCACCACCTCTCCCTACAATACACGTCACCTTCCATCTACAGAAGACATTGCCCTTCTCCACCACCCCACACCTTGCCATACAATACACGTCACCTTCCATCTACAGAAGACATTGCCCTTCTCCACCACCCCACACCTTGCCATACAATACACGTCACCTTCCATCTATAAAAGACATTGGCCTTCATCACCACCCCACACCTCTCCATACAATACACGTCACCTTCCATCGACAGAAGACATTGCCATCCTCCAGCACTCCCCCCCCCCCCCCCCACACACACACACACACATCTTGCCATACAATACATGTCCACCTTCCATCTACAGAAGACATTGGCCTCCAGTACCCCACACCTCTCCGTATAATATACGTCACCTATCTGCAGAAAACATTGGCCGCCTCCACCACCCCACACCTTTTCGTACAATATACATCACCTTCAATCTACAGAAGACCTTGGCTGCCTTCACCACCCCACAATTCTTTATACAATATACGTCACCTTCCATCTACAGAAGACATTGGCCTCCACCACCACCCCACACCTCTTCATACAATATACGTCACCTTTCATCTACAGAAGACATTGGCCTCCACCACCTCACCCTTCTCCTAATGTATCTGCAATGTGCCTTTAACTTGATTCTTGTCCCAAGCCGCCACTCCCTCCCTTCAGTTTGGTGATATCTATTGAGATTTGTCTACGTCTAGTAGAGTGAACCATGCTTACGAGTGTTTTGTCTTTCCTTGAATGTCCGAGCACTTCTGTTTACTTGATAATTGTCCGGCGTACAACCTGTCACTGACTTGAATCAATAAATGGGCCCCATGGGCATAAACGAGCAAGCAACTAACTCTTACTCCTTTCTTCCGATTATGTATTATCCGATGGGAGAAGATCAGACCACACACACAATGTATGGAGGAGATTCCGCGGTACAGTCTGAAGGTGGACTTCTTATAAGATCCTCATTGTGCGATATCCATTATCTGGCCGCATCCTATGTCTGGAAAGACTATCCTTATAGGGAACCTAAAGTAGCACAAATGTCCAGTGCACTGGGAGAAAAAGCCCTCAAACCTTCACTAAGGGCCCAGTTGTAATAACCTAAAAGCCACCACCGACTTTTCAGAGGCACTATGATCCTCCTCAAACTGATAGATGATGGGGGAACATGGTGTCTACAAAACATCAGTGAGTTTCTGGCTTCCTTTTGTTTAAGGTTAGTTGTTAATAAGGATATCAGTGAAGATTTGAGGACTTTTACTGCTGGTGTGCTGGCTGTTTTGGATTTTCATAGTATGTCTATCTGTGGGATTGCATCCACGGGTGATGTTTCCGGCCATACACTTGCCTGTGGATCACATCTACAGATAATGTTCTAGGCCAATTATTATTATTATTATACAGGATTTAATTAGTGCCAACGGTTTGTGCAGCGCTTTTACAATGTAAAGGGAGTCCCTCCACCAACAGTACAATTCAAAACCAGAGGGTTAGAGGAGCCCTGCTCCTGCGAGCTTACAATCTAAGAGGGAGGGGCTGGTGAAACAAAAGGTAGGGACTGTGAAGGGATGAACTGATGAGGGAAGTATAAGATTGGTTTGTTAACTGGAGGCAGGATAGGTCTCCTTGAAGAGATGAGTTTTCAGGGAACGCCTAAAAGTGGACAGAGTAGGGGATAACCAGACAGATTGGGGTAGTGAGTTCCAGAGGATGAGAGAGGCTCTGGAGAAGTCCTGGAGATGAGCATGGGAGGAGACAAGAGAGCTAAAGAGCAGAAGCTCTTGGGAGGAGCGTAGAGGACGTTTGGGTGATATTTAGAGATAAGATCGGTGATGTAGCTCGGGGCAGAATTGTGAATGGATTTGTATGTTATTGTTAGTGTTTTGAATTCTATTTGTTGGGCAATGGGAAGCCAGTGGAGGGATTGGCAGAGGCGTGGCGATACTGAATGGTTGGTAAGGTGGATGAGTCTGGCAGCGGCATTCATAATAGACTGAAGAGGGGATAGCTTGCAGAGAGGTAGGCCAATGAGAAGGGAGTTACAAAAGTCAAGGCGAGAGATAACAATGGCTTGAATAAGTGGTGTTATCGGTTAGAAAGGGGCGTATTTTGGAGATGTTTCGGAGGTGAAGTGTATGGGAAATTTTAAGCTTCTCCCTCTAAGCAAATCATTTCTTTGCGCTTAAAAGCACAAAAACATCTATCTTCTTTAAAGCCGGGAAAGCGCGCTTGTATATCTTCAGGTAACACAGACACAGATGCTGGTATCACGTTGAGCTTAGCAGAATCCTCCAGAGAATAGGCAGCTCCTTTTATTTATTCTATAAACATGAATAAACAAAGGAAGGTGGTGGCTTCAGAATCAGCCAATCAGACACTTGTATTCTTTCAAAAGAACCAATCACACACATATACGTATATATTTCAAATAGAAATACAGTAGTGTCGCGTGCAGAGCCATGCGGCAAGCATCTTGTGAGACACAAAGTGTCTCACAATTTGAACACTACCTACATGGCTCTGAACACGATCGTGTGCACATTCCCACTGCTATGAGCCGTACTCTATCATGGCTCAGTGGGCCATAATTTTGTATGGTTATGCTATGGCTCCCATGTACGCAGATCTGCTTACTTAGGAGTGTAGATGCAGTCGCCATGAAGTGGCCAGTCTCCTGGTGAGGCATAAACAAACATCCTTAAAAGCGCAAACGGATCGGCCGTGTCCACAGGAAGGTTTCCGCAGTCAATGGTCTTCCACCAATGTCCTTATGTGCGAATACGCTCGCATGAGCGTATTACAGCAAAACTGACACTGGGGGACATCTGACAACATATATTAAAATTTCCACAACTGTTCCTCCTCTTTGTCATATGCTCCCATGTGTCCCTCGATGAATCTTGATCATCTTACACCTGGAAATAAATCAGTCGTACAGTCCATACGTGTTCATAACTCGAGAACTCGGCTTGACTTGCAGACTCTGTTCTTCAGGAGGGATGACTTATAGGGAGGACACGACATGGTGAGCTGTAGTAATCGCTGGTTGGTCTGGGATCTTCTGTGTCCTGTACGTGGGTTGGGCTTCGGGGCGTCTCATCTCAGCGAGGAAGATGTGGTCATCTGCTCGGGCTCTGCTCACTCGTCCAATCAGGCAGCAGTATCACCTCATCATGACATATAGAAGGAGAAGAAATAAAAACAACATGAGTATATATACCCCTACTTCCTTCAACTATGATCTGATGGAAAATAAAAAAACCTCAAAGTTTCTCAAACCCTTAAAAGGATTACAACTATCACTAGCTATAGCTCTGGCTTTGCCTTGCAGGGATCTAGCCTTATCCATATGGGCCTGAACTTGGTCACCAGTATCCCCGATACAGGTACAACTATCTTTTTCTATGAATTCACAGAAACCCCCCTTGGATGCCAACAGATAATCAAGGGCCATCTTTTCCTGTAAAAGAAGGGTCTTGATCTGTCTTTATTCCTGTGGGAACTTCCTTGTAGCTTCAACAGTTACATTAAACAGTATATCTACACTGGATGAGAAATTGTTCAATCGTTTCATAAGCTCAAGCCCCCTCCTTGTGCAAGCAGGAAACCATGCGAACAATTCCCTTCTAGCTGTCCCTGCCATTCTTACCTTCTCTCGAGCCATCAGATCCTCACGATCGTCCGTGACATAAGATGCTGGGACGAGTTTCACCAGGACACATGAACCTCTTTAATTAGGGGGAATTACCTTATAAGCTGTAGACCTGCATAAATACCAAACTAAAGTTGAAGCACACTTGTGGGCTACCTGGTTGTCCCGATACCAAAATTGGCAAGAACCAGAGCGATTGTTAAAACCCTAACTAATTTTACCCTCTAGAAATGTATCGCTAAATTCTATTGACAAGTGTCTGTTTGGACTTTTTACTAGTTTGTCAAAATTCCTCATACCAATATGAACATCATATATGGCATGTACTGCTGTCATCGATGGGGTACTAAAACTCGGTGGAGATTCAGAGTAGACCCAACAATTGATCCTGTTTGCTTTCTTAGCTAGTTGGAGAATATACTTTAAACAATAAGTTGGGATGCTTTTCATCGTTACCCTTGCCAAAATATACTAAACTAAAAAATTTAAATAAACAAAGATACTCCTCTTCCTTTGGTGTAGTTGAGCAGTTCTTGCAGTGGCTGACGTGGATCCAGTTGTCTCGTCCATCAAGCTTCTTTACAACGACCCAGTCACTTGGTTGGAAAGAATGTAAACCGGTTATTGTGTCAGGGTCCAGGAGGGACTCGTGAACCCTGTGGTTGGACCTTTTGAAGTTCATGTTACAGTGACCGCACCCACCCCATCAGCTGAGAATGTCAACAGCTGCTGAGGAAAGTACAACCCTGTTTTTGGTTGACCTTCAAACAAACCTAACTCAATGACTGTGGTAACCTGTGCGTAGCTTACCATCTGGGGTGTAATACCTGGAACCATTGACAAAAAGGTTCTTATGCCGCGTACACACGGTCCTACTTTTCGTCTACAAAAGTCCAACGGACGCTGATGGACTAAAGCTGGCTGGTAATCCGATCGTGTGTGGGCTTCTCCGGACTTTCAACTGACTTTTTTAGCCTCAAATCCGACGTACTTTAGATTTGAAACATGTTTTAAAACTTTACTTCGTAACTACGACGGACCCCGAAATCCGCTCGTCTGTGTGCTAGTCCGACGGACAAAAAGCCACGCTAGGGCACCTATTGGCTACTGGCTATGAACTTCCTTATTTTAGTCCGGTGTACGTCATCACGTACGAATCCGTTATACTTTTGTGTGGTCGTGTGTAGGCAAGTCCGTTCGTTAGAAAGTAGGCCGCAAGTCCGCCGCAAGTCCACCGAAAGTCTGCCGGAAGTCTGTCGGACAGGCTGTCCGACTTTTGTAGACGAAAAGTACGACCGTGTGTACGCGGCATTAGAATCTGGGATGGGAGCCTCCTTCACTGGACCGCTGCTTGCTGATTCAAATTCCATCAAATAAAGACAGTCGTGGAACATGTCATCCTACTAGGTCACAAACTTGGCTAGAATTAGAGCAGTTAGTATTATTGGTTTGAAAATTGTGATTCTCACCATTATCATCCCCCATTTTCTTCCTCATTACAAACTGGAGGAAGAGAAGAAGAAAAAAAAAACTATGAAACAGTGAAATGAAACAGTGAAATAGCCTATGATACTTTTATCTTCTTAGGCGTGTGTATTTCTGCATGTGTACAGCTATCTACATACACCTGCTTTCTATGTACATACGCTTTCAGAAACTCCTTGGACCTGAAAAGATACTTATAAACAAAAGTTATTACTCTATTCTTCATCTTTAACCTGCAAAGAATGGTAAACAATACAAAATTCGTGTACATTGGTAAATTGTCACTGACATTCCTCAAAACCGATAATCACTAAACCCTCTGTAACCCTTATTTTCACGTTCTTACTAAAATACAACACACGCGACACGTAAGAGTGCTGTCGCGGTAGGTTCAAACATATTCTTGTTACTACATACAATGAGAAGTCTAAAACATGAGACAAACATTTAGATACAAATGTGAGGGAGATATTTCATAGTTCCCATAACAAAAATGAAAAAACAAAACAACCAAATGGAATGCTGCCTTCACTCTTTTAGCGATAGAAAAAAATACAATGGGAAAAACAGGAGAGCAGCTTGAAACCTTGCATGGACCAGCCACACAAAGTTCAAAAATAGGCATGAGAATTTTAACCACACAAACGTGTACTACACATCCATCAACTCACTCATCATTACAGATTTCTGAAGCCACAGTTGAACTACTTCCAAGATATTTTTATTCTGGGGTCTCGTACCTCCAGACATCAAAAGTACCTTCCAAAGGAATGCACCTAACTGTACCCTCTGACCATATATGCAATCTTTAAGGGGTCTAATGACCTTAGCCCCATACCCAGATTTCATGTATTGTGCAGCTGTCTGACTGGGGTTCCTGGTTCCCACCCCTGCATGGACGACTCCTTGCCCATACGATTCGAATTGCTTTTTTTTACGAACTCTGCACTTTATTTTCAGAGTGGTTATTGTTTGCGCCTTCATCACTATAACCGACCCCCGGATTTCCGATTATCATATACGGCCTGACCGGGGCTGCTAGAGAACTACTCCCCACATTTACGCTAATACAATCGTGTACCGGAATTCCGACTATTATACATGGCCCGACCGGTCTCACGATATACGGCCTTCTAAACGCGTTCGTCAGACAACTACAAAACACCATGAAATCCTCCACTATTCAAAACAATATTATGGCTTCCATCTGTACCTAGATATTACAACAATAAGGTGGATGCCTCCCGTTTACTCTCTACCCAAAACTGTATTACAGTATAAAACTTCACAAAACAACTGGAATTAAATTTAAAAACCAAAGCGATTTCGTCCTTCCAAACACGAGTCCTTCTGCCCACATGCTTGTTTCAAAAGACCCCAAGCCTCTCCCACCAACTTCCTGTTGATGCATCACATCCTGCAAAGAACTTCCTGTTGCATGCTCAGCTCTAAAAACAATCTATATATCAATGGACAGGAAGAGGGAGGGGAAGGGGAAGCCTGGACTTCATATTATGTCTATCAAGACTCTAAAAAAATCTATGGCTACCCCCTCTGGACTTTATCAACATCTCAAAAAAAAAACCTTTTGTCCAGGAGAGCGTGGGATAAACCCCCATATTGCAAATGGGAGGGAATCCCCCTCGACTCACATATCCCCTGGGCAGTCAGACCACAAGTTTTGAGACCGAAATACCACACAACAGCGCAACTAAAGCCAAAAACTGAAACTCCTGCAAAAAGATGGCTCAAGGAGGTCAACCAAAGCCTTTCTTTTCTACTGCAGGCTATACAATACAAACCTCAGCTAAAGCGATAAAACCCAAAACAATGGGGGGGGGGCGTCCAAACAATTAAAAATAAAAATAACACACACCGCTAAAAGTACAAAAACTCAGTTAAAGTTCGATTTACTATCTATTGAAATTCAGTGCAAAGTAGAGATTTCACTTAAAACCAAAATTCAATACCAAAAAACGCAATCGTTTTACTGAAAAGTATGTAAAAAGTACAAAAGTAGCTAAACCTGAAAAGATTGAATTCACTTAAAAGGAAATGGTGCCTACACCATTTGCAATGACAAAACGGCGTCTTTGAAATCCAACAGTGGAAAAACAATTTAAACCAGTGAGTTTAACATTTAACCACTTCCCGCCCGCCCTATAGCGGATTGACGTCCGGGAAGTGGTTCTGTTATCCCGACTGGGCGTCATATGACGTCCTTCAGGATAACATGCCGCAGCGCGCCCCCGGGGGCGTGCATCACGGTGATCGGTGGACCGGTGTGTCAGTCTGACACACCGCTACACTGATCTTGGTAAAAAGCCTCCGGCGGAGGCTCTTTACCACGTGATCAGCCGTGTCCAATCATGGCTGATCACGCTGTCAATAGGAAGAGCCGTTGATCGGCTCTTCCTCACTCGCGTCTGACAGACGCAAGTAGAGGAGAGCCGATCGGCGGCTCTCCTGGCAGGGGGGGTCTGCGCTGATTGTTTATCAGCGCAGCCCCCCCGCAGATCACCCCACTGGACTACCAGGGATGCCACTAGGACCACCAGGGAAGGGGCAACGTGGATGGCCAGGTATGTACCCCATGGCCATCCACATGTGCCCAATCTGTGCCAATCAGTGCCCACAAATGGGCACTGATTGGCACTATTATGCCAATGATATGCCCAGCAATGCTATATCTGTGCCACCTGTCACTGCCCATCAGTGCCCACCTATCAGTGCCCATCAGTGCCACACATAAGTACCCATCAGTGCCACCCATATATACCAATCAATGCCACCTACGAGTGCCCATCAGTGCCGCCTATGTGTGCCCATCGGTGCCGCATACCAGTGCCACCTATCAGTGCCCATCAGTGCCACCTATGAGTGCCCATCAGTGCCACCTATCAGTGCCCATCATCAGTGCCCGTTAGTGCCACCTCATCGGTGCCCATCAGTGCAGCTATATCAGTGCCCATTATTGAAGGAGAAAGCGTACTTATTTACAAAAAAATTTAACAGAAACAAAGAAAAACTTGTTTTTTTTCTAAATTTTCGATCTTTTTTTATTTGTTGCGCAAAAAATAAAAACCGCAGAGGTGATCAAATACCACCAAAAGAAAGCTCTATTTGTGGGAACAAAATGATAAAAAAATTGTTTGGGTACAGTGTAGCATGACCGCGCAATTGTCATTCAAATTGCAACAGCGCTGAAAGGTGAAAATTGGGCTGGGCGGGAAGGTGTCTAAGTGCCTGGTATTGAAGTGGTTAAACAAAAGAGTTTCTCAGTTCCCGGTGTCTCACCCCTGAAATTGGAGCAATTTCCACTCTGGGATGATTTATAGGCTAAACAGTATAAAATCCTTCAAATGTGGTTTCTCCCGTATAACAAGACCAAAACTGCGCCTCTACAAACCAAAATCACCTTTTTAACACAGAACAGACCATACTACTCACACTAAACTTAGAAACCTGCACCAAAAGCAGAGCAATTCCACCCAAAACACAGCAGACACGAAATGGAAGTTGCAACAAATGAAAATCAAGCCACGGCCACATGGTGACTACAAGAAAATGGAAGATAAAAGCTGGGCCACATGGTGACCACAAGAAAATGGCCGACGTCAATAGGACCACATGGTGATATTAACACATGAAATGCAGTTGCTGTTCCCACCAAAACCAGCACAAACCGAGATTTCTTCACTAGAAAACCAAAAACTGACTACACAATTGACAATGAACATTTAGCCGTAGACACACACGTTAGGCTACATAAAACATGTACGCAGATCTGATTACTTAGGAGTGTAGATGCGGTCGCCATGAGGTGGCCAGTCTCCTGGTGAGGCGTAAACAAACATCTTTAAAAGAGCAAACAGATCTGCCATGTCCACAGGAAGGTTTCCGCAGCCAATGGTCTTCCACCAAAGTCTGTATGTGCGAATACCCTCACATGAGTGTATTACAGCAAAACTGACACTGGGGGACATCTGACAACATACATTAATAAAAATTTCCACAACAGAAGTCTGGACAATTTGGATAGTGATTAGATTTGGGGCTGAAAGCACAGGCCAGGGTCTAGGATTACACCTAGTACCTCTGCATGAGGGAAGGGACTGATGATTGTATTACTGATCATGATGGAGAAGTCGGGGGGGGGGGGGGGTCACGGCTGGAGGAAAAATTATGAGCTCGGTTTTAGATAAATTGAGTTTGAGGAAGTGGTGTGACATCCATGTTGATATATCAGTTAGTAATGCGAGAGGAGACTGAAGGAGTGAGGTGAGGAGTAAAGAGATAGATTTGTGTCGTCAGCATAGAGGTGGCACTGGTAGCCATGGGAGTTTATTAACAGACCAAGGGAGGAGGTGTAAAATGGAGAAGAGAAGGGGTCCAAGGACAGAACCTTGAGGTACCCCTACAGAAAGAGGAAGTGGAGAGGAGGGAACAGAGTTATAGGTCACGCTGAAGAAACGCTGTGATAGGTAAGAGGAGAGCCAGGAGAGAGCAGAGTTTTGAAGACCAAGAGAGTGGAGTTTTTTGAGTTCTCAAAACGGTGCACCGGGGGGCCAGAAGTGTCCCTTTGCTTGCCTTTATCCAGCCCATGGGGCACTATTCCTACTGACACCAGTGATGAGACACCAATCCCCCCGACAGTGACACCAATAATGGGGCACTATTCCTTCCAGTGATACCAGTGATGGGACAACATTCCTGCCAATGACATCAATGCTAGGACACTATTCCACCCACTGATACCAAGGATGGGGCACTATTCCTTCCACCCACTGATACCAATGATGGGGCACGATTCCACCCACTGATACCAATGATGGAGCATGATTCCACCCACTGATACCAAGGATGGGACACTATTCCTCCCACTGACAAAATGAGGGGACAATATCCATCACACTGATACCAATGTTGGGCCACTATTCCTCCCACTGACACCAATGATGGTACCCTATTCATCCCACTGATACCAAAGATGGGACACTATTCCTCCCACTGATACCAATGTTGGGCCACTATTCCTCCCACTGACACCAATGATGGTACCCTATTCATCCCACTGATACCAAAGATGGGACACTATTCCTCCCACTGATACCAAAGATGGGACACTATTCCTCCCACTGATACCAATGTTGGGCCACTATTCCCCCCCCACTGACACCAATGATGGGGCACTATTCCTCCCACTGACACCAATGGTGGGGCACTATTCCTCCCACTGACACCAATGATAGGGCACTATTCATCCCACTGATACCAATGTTGGGCCACTATTCCCCCCCACTGACACCAATGATGGGGTACTATTCCTCCCACTGACACCAATGGTGGGGCACTATTCCTCCCACTGACACCAATGGTGGGGCACTATTCCTCCCACTGACACCAATGATAGGGCACTATTCATCCCACTGATACCAATGATGGGGCACTATTCCTCCCACTGACACCAATGTTGGGCCACTATTCCTCCCACTGATGGTGCACTATTTCCCCCACTGACAACGATAGGGCATTGCTTACTCCCAGTGATGCCGAGGCATTTTCTATTCCCACTGGCCACAGTCCAGCCCCACTAAAGTCTAAGAGACAGTAAACTGGCCCTTTGTTTAGAAAGTTTGAAGACCCCTGCTCTAGGCTGTACACGTGTCTGTCTGTGGGACCGCATCTACAGATATTCTTATAGGTGGTACACTTTGCTGTCTCTGGGATCCTGTGAGTGTACCACATGAAGGAATATACGCAAATGCAAGGCCAAAGACAAGTGTACCGCCTACAAGGTCCTCTGCAGATCTGGTCTCAAAGACAGACTAGTGTTCCACCTAGAAGAACATCAGCAGATGTGGCCCCGCAGACAGACAAGTGTTCCACCTAGATTAGAAGAACATCAGCAGATGTGGCCCCGCAGACAGACAAGTGTTCCACCTAGATTGGAAGAACATCTGCAGATGTGGCCCCGCAGACAGACAAGTGTTCCACCTAGATTGGAAGAACATCTGCAGATGTGGCCCCGCAGACAGACAAGTGTTCCACCTAGATTGGAAGAACATCTGCAGATGTGGCCCCGCAGACAGACAAGTGTTCCACCTAGAAGAACATCTGCAGATGTGGCCCCGCAGACAGACAAGTGTTCCACCTAGATTGGAAGAACATCTGCAGATGTGGCCCCGCAGACAGACAAGTGTTCCACCTAGAAGAACATCTGCAGATGTGGCCCCGCAGACAGACAAGTGTTCCACCTAGAAGAACATCTGCAGATGTGGCCCCGCAGACAGACAAGTGTTCCACCTAGAAGAACATCTGCAGATGTGGCCCCGCAGACAGACAAGTGTTCCACCTAGAAGAACATCTGCAGATGTGGCCCCGCAGACAGACAAGTGTTCCACCTAGAAGAACATCTGCAGATGTGGCCCCACAGACAGACAAGTGTTCCACCTAGATTGGAAGAACATCTGCAGATGTGGCCCCGCAGACAGACAAGTGTTCCACCTAGAAGAACATCTGCAGATGTGGCCCCGCAGACAGACAAGTGTTCCACCTAGAAGAACATCTGCAGATGTGGCCCCACAGACAGACAAGTGTTCCACCTAGATTGGAAGAACATCTGCAGATGTGGCCCCGCAGACAGACAAGTGTTCCACCTAGATTGGAAGAACATCTGCAGATGTGGCCCCACAGACAGACAAGTGTTCCACCTAGATTGGAAGAACATCTGCAGATGTGGTCCCGCAGACAGACAAGTGTTCCACCTAGATTGGAAGAACATCTGCAGATGTGGCCCCACAGACAGACAAGTGTTCCACCTAGAAGAACATCTGCAGATGTGGCCCCACAGACAGACAAGTGTTCCACCTAGAAGAACATCTGCAGATGTGGCCCCACAGACAGACAAGTGTTCCACCTAGAAGAACATCTGCAGATGTGGCCCCGCAGACAGACAAGTGTTCCACCTAGATTGGAAGAACATCTGCAGATGTGGCCCCGCAGACAGACAAGTGTTCCACCTAGATTGGAAGAACATCTGCAGATGTGGCCCCGCAGACAGACAAGTGTTCCACCTAGATTGGAAGAACATCTGCAGATGTGGTCCCGCAGACAGACAAGTGTTCCACCTAGATTGGAAGAACATCTGCAGATGTGGCCCCACAGACAGACAAGTGTTCCACCTAGATTGGAAGAACATCTGCAGATGTGGTCCCGCAGACAGACAAGTGTTCCACCTAGATTGGAAGAACATCTGCAGATGTGGCCCCACAGACAGACAAGTGTTCCACCTAGATTGGAAGAACATCTGCAGATGTGGCCCCACAGACAGACAAGTGTTCCACCTAGAAGAACATCTGCAGATGTGGCCCCACAGACAGACAAGTGTTCCACCTAGATTGGAAGAACATCTGCAGATGTGGCCCCGCAGACAGACAAGTGTTCCACCTAGATTGGAAGAACATCTGCAGATGTGGCCCCACAGACAGACAAGTGTTCCACCTAGATTGGAAGAACATCTGCAGATGTGGCCCCGCAGACAGACAAGTGTTCCACCTAGAAGAACATCTGCAGATGTGGCCCCACAGACAGACAAGTGTTCCACCTAGAAGAACATCTGCAGATGTGGCCCCGCAGACAGACAAGTGTTCCACCTAGAAGAACATCTGCAGATGTGGCCCCGCAGACAGACAAGTGTTCCACCTACAACAGTGGTGGTCAACTTTCTTGATATAGGGGGCCTCAAGTGTGACCACTGACACACATAATATTAAATAATGTAATGCTACAGAAAGCCATCGGAGACTGAAGACATGCAACGGGAGACAGAGACTGCCAACATGCTATAGGACTAGTCGAGATTGTGAACACGCTATAATAGTAACTAGGAACTGAGGACATGGGAAGTTGTCAGACTGGAGACACGTTTATATGAGATTGCTGGAGATCACCGCTATTGGCTGCAGGGCGATAACAAACACATTATTATATGCAGGGTCCTTGAAAAGTGTTGAGGGGCCACATGCAGGACACCAAGGGCCTAGAAGATCATTTACAGATGTGATCCATAAACAGACAAGTGTACCGCCTAGAAGAGGGGTCTCCAAACTTTCTAAACAAAGAGCCAGTTTACAGTCCTTTAGAATAACCGGTGGGCCAGACTGTGGCCATTGGCAGTAGAAAGGTCCCAACGTCAGTGAAAATAAACAAGGCCCCATCTTTCATGCCAGTGGAGGAATTGTGCTCCCATCTTTGGTGTCATTGGGAGGAATTCTGCCCCGTTATTGGTGTCAGTGGGGGAATCATGTCCCATTGTTGGTATCAGTGGATGGAAATCATGTCCCAAGGGCTGGATAAAAGCAAGCAAAGAGCCACAGTTTTGAGACCACTTTCCTAGAACAATCTCTGAAGAATATTGTCAAAAGTATTGGGACGCCTGCCTTTACACACACATGAACTTTAATGACACCCCAGTCTTAGTCCGGAGGGTTCAATATTGAGTTGGCTCCGCCCTTTGCAGCTATAACAGCTTCAGCTCTTCTGGGAAGGCCGTCCACAAGGTTTAGGAGGGTGTCTATGGGAATGTTTGACTATTCTTCCAGAAGAGCATTTGTGAGGTCAGGCACTGATGTTGGATGAGAAGGCCTGGCTCGCAGTCTCCGCTCTAATTCATCCCAAAGGTGTTCTATCGGGTTGAGGTCAGGACTCTGTGCAGGCCAGTCAAGTTCCTCCACCCCAAACTCGCTCATCCAGGTCTTAATGGACCTTGCTTTGTGCGCAGTCATATTGGAACAAGAAGGGGCCGTCCCCAAACTGTTCCTACAAAGAGCATGAAATTTTCCAAAATGTCTTGATATGCTGACGCCTTAAGAATTCCCTTTTCTGGAACTAAGGGGCCAAGCCCAACCCTGAAAAACAACCCCACACCATAATCCCCCCCCCCCCACACACACACACACACCATAACCCCCCCCCCACACACACACACACACACACACACCATGATCCCCCCTCCACCAAATGATTTGACCAGTGCCCAAAGCAAGGTCATAAAGATGTGGATGAGCGAGTTTGGGGTGGAGGAACTTGACTGACCTGCAAAGAGTCCTGATCTCAACCCGATAGAACACCTTTGGATGAATTAGAGACTGCGAGCCGGACCTTCTCGTATAACATCAATGCCTAACTTTACAAATGCTCTTCTGGAAGAATGGTCAAACATTCCCATAGACACCCTCCTAAACCTTGTGGACGGCCTTCCAGAAGAGTTCAAGCTGTTATAGCTGCAAAGGGCGGAGCTAACTCAATATTGAACCCTCCGGACTAAGACTGGGATGTCATTAAAGTTCATGTGCGTGTAAAGGCAGGCGTCCCAATACTTTTGAAAGTATAGTGTATCCCAGCTGGACTTTAGCAGCAGATGAAAGATGAGCTACTTGCAGTCAGTGGATGAGGTTGAAGGTTCAGTCTTGATAACAGTCTGCTGTTTCAGGCTAGCCAACAGTGAGCTCACCTGCCCACTCTGCCTCCTCAGGTGAGAAAGCCCCACCCACTCAGTGCTCTTCCAGAGGACAACGTGATAAAGGTTAATAGAGTGAGTTGTGTTCTGTGGCAGCTGCAAACATCAGATTTTAAAGGACCCTGTCACCAGACCCATTATTTCACAAACAATCTTGCCATATGATTATGTGTATTTAATTTACCTTATCCATGTTGTTTACCTGTAAAGGCCTATCTTCTGTAGACATCCAAAAGCCTGAGTCTGGCTCGGAGCCGCCATTTTGGATGTAGCCCCAGCAGGCTCAGAGCTGTCACTCAAGAAACACTCCACAGTGGAGGTAGGCAACCGTAACATTTCAGCTGTGGTGAAACTACAAATCCCATCAAGCCTTAGAATCTCGGCAATGCCTCATGGGACTTATAGGGTTATAGCTTGAGTGCTGAGGTTGTCTACCCTGCTTTATAGTACTTGCCTTAACTTCTTCCCTAGTAGCTACACAAAAAGTACTTCTTGTAGGAAATCATTTCTGCATGAATGGCTCCTAAATGATGAAATCCTAATAATAAGCTTAGTCTTGTTTGAAAAAAAAATAATAATTTTGCAGTTACTTAGAATAGTGAAAGAAGGACACATGTCCATCAATCTTCCAAACTCACTGACATTTCAGTATTTCCAGGCTGCACACCTGCAACGGTCTTCTCCATGGATCCAATTGGAAACCGCTTTATGATCCATTAACTCATCCAAACACCCTCAACTACTGTACACCAACATGTCACGGTCATCACTTCTCCAGAGTTCCCTTCACTTAATCATGCTGTAAGTGGCAAAGAGATCTACTTCAACTTGATGCTGGGGATTAGGAGGAGACATGGAACACTCATTTAAAAGGCCAGGCCAAGGGGCCTTGTCCACTTCAACAAGAGTGGGGTGCGAAATGGGCAGCACTGCAACCTTGTGCTCGGGGACCTTGTCCTCCTCCAACCTTCCTGACTTCTGGTCTCTTCCAGAGATAAACTCATACATTTCAAGTTCCTACATACAATAGATATTACTTTACCCCTATGGATTTTCGCAAACTGAAGCCTGCCACTTCCCTACCAATTGGAGAATTTAGAGATTTCTTCCATGCCTAGTGAATATGTGGAGGTGCTGAGGGCCAATTCTTCCATTTCTATTGGAGACGTAGAGGACCACCTTTTCCATGTCTGTTAGAGATGTGGAGATGTTGAGTGTAATTTCTTCTATGTCTACTGGAGATGTGGAGACGCTAAGGACCCTTATTCTGTGATTATTGGAGATTAGGAGACTCTTAGGGCCATGTCTATTTTAGATGTGAAGACGCAGAGGGCCATTTTTTTTATTTTCATGTCTGTTAGAGATGTGGAGGCGCTGAGGGCCATGTCTATTGGAGAGATTGAGGGCCATCTCTTCCATGTCTGTTAGAGATGTTGGGTGGAATTTTTTTCCATGTCTGTTGGAGATGTAAAGACTCAGAGGGCCATTTCTTTCTTATCTATTGGAGATGAGGAGACTCCGAGGGACATTTCCTCCATGTCTATTGGGAGATAGTGAGATGCTGAGGGCTATTTTTCCATATCTTTTGGAGAAGAAAAAATGTTGAGTGTAATCTCTTCCATGTCTATTGGACATGTGGAGACGCCAAGTGCCCATTCTACGTTGTTTATTGGAGATTAGGAGACTCTAAGGGCAGTTTCTTCCAATTCTTTTGGAGATGTTGAGGACAATTTCTTCTATGCTTATTGGAGATGTAGAGACATTGATGGCCATTTCTTCCATGTCTTTGGAGTGGCCCTCTTTTCTTGTTGTCCTGTTTCTGGTCTTAACTCCCCATTGTCCTGGTCTCCAGCCCTCGCTCCTTATTCTCCTGGCCCTTGTTCCTTTGGTTTTCCGACACTCACTCCTTGTCCCAGCCCCCGGTCTTTGCTCCTTGTTGTCCTGGTCCCTTTGCTACTTGTCCCAGCCCTTGCTCCTTGTTTTTCAGGTCCCCAGTTCTCACTCCTTGCTGTCCTGGCCCTCACTCTTTGATGTCATAGCACCCAAGCCTTGCTTCTTGTTGTCACAGCCTCCGGCCCTTGCTGCTTGTTTTCCAGGTCCCCGGTCCTCGCTCCTTGCTGTCCCGCCCCTACTCCTTGATGTCCTAGCACCCAAGCCTTGCTTCTTGTTGTCACAGCCTCCGGCCCTTGCTGCTTGTTTTCCAGGTCCCCGGTCCTCTCTCCTTGCTGTCCCGCCCCTACTCCTTGATGTCCTAGCACCCAAGCCTTGCTTCTTGTTGTCACAGCCTCCGGCCCTTGCTGCTTGTTTTCCAGGTCCCCAGTTCTCACTCCTTGCTGTCCTGGCCCTCGCTCCTTGCTGTCCCGGCCCCACTCCTTGATGTCCTGGCACCCAGGCTTCACTCCTTGTTGCCACAGTCCCTTGCCCTCAGTTTTTATTGTCCTGGCCTTCACTCCTTGTTGTCATGGCCCCCAGTTCTCACTTCTTGTTGTCCAGCTCCGGTCTTTACTCCTTGTAGTCCTGGTCTTTGGCCCTTGCTCTTTGTTTTCCTGGCTCTCCTAATTCTCCTGGCCCTTGGCCTCGCTCCTTCTTTGTCCTGACTCTTAGGCTTTGCTGTTCTGGTCCTCCTCCCTTTGTTGTCCCAACCTTCACTCATGGTTGTCCTGGCTCTTGTTGCCCCGCCTCCAGCCCCTGTTGCTTGTTGTTCTGGCCTCTGGCTTACGGCCCTTAGTCATGTGTCTTGGCCCTCATTCCTTTGTTATCCCAGCCCTTCTTCACTTCTTGCTGTCCTTGCCCTTAATTCTCTCCCTTTGCTGTCCCAACCCCCCTGTCCTTCCTCCTTGTTGTCCCAGCCCTTGCTCCATGTTGTTCTGGTCCCCAACTTTTGCTTCTTGTTGTCATGGTCTCTGACCCTATCTCCTTGTTGTCCCAACCCTGTTCCTTGCTCCTTGTCCTGGCTCCAGGCCCTCACTTCTGGTTCTTGCCATTGTTCCTTGTTGTTCTGGTCTTCAATCCTTGCTCTTTGGTGTCATGACCTCCAGCCCTAGCTCATTGTTTTTTGGCCCTACCTCCTTGTTATCTGGGTCTCTGGCTTCTTGTTGTCCAGGCTCCTGTTCCTCACTCCTTGTTGTTCCAACCTCAATACTTGATCCTTGTTCTCCCGGCCTCGCTCTTTGTTGTCTCTGTCCTTGCTCCTTGTTGCCCTGGCCCCTGGTCCTTGCTCCTTGTTGCCCTGGCCCCTGGTCCTTGCTACTTGTTGTACTGGCCTCTGGCCCTTGCTTTTTGTTGTGAAGGCCTGTGCTCCTTGTTGTCCTAGCCTGTAACCCTTGTTGTCCTGGCCCTGCTACTCTTTTCCTGTTTTCCTGGTCCCTAGTCCTTGCTCTTTGTTCTCCTGTCCTTGCTATCCTGCCCCTGGTTCTTACTCCTTGTTGTCTTTTCCTAAAGCTCTTCCTCCTTGCTGTTGTGACCCCTTGGCCTTTGCTTTTTGCTGCCCTCGCTTCCGGTTATCCCCTCCACTTATACTTGGTCCTTGTTGTCCAAGTCCACATTTTGTTGCCCCGGCCCGCAGTCCCCACTCCTTGTTGTCCCAATCTAAGGCCCTCGCTCCTTGATGTCCTAGGCCCCTGTCACTTGTTTTTTATTGCCTGGCCCTTTGTTACTTGTTGTCTCTGCCCCTGGTCCTCACTTCTTGTCATGGCCCTTGCTTTCCAGGCCCCTGGCCTGCTCCTCTTTGTCCTGGACCCTGACCCTTATTCCTTGTTTTCCCAAACTCTAATTGTTGTTGAGGCCCCACTCCTCACTTCTTGCTGTCCCAGAATCACTGTCCTTGCTCCTATTTGTCCTGATCCGGGCCTTCTTCCCTAGATTTCTCAGCCCTTCCCCTTGTTGTCCGGGCCCCCCAGTCTTGCTCTTTGTTTTTCAGGTCCCCAGTTCTCACTCCTTGCTGTCCTGGCCCTCACTCTCCCCTCAGTGAGGAGAGGCCTGGATAACCAAGTGAGGAGACTCTGGGGAGTGTACAGGGGCAAGTATTGGGGGAGGGGTGAATATTGTGGACCCTCGCTCCATGGTGTCATGTGGTCAGTATTCAGAGAGGTGCAGCACTTTATGGCAACTAAAACGACAAATGGGACATCACATTCCCAACCACCAATCAGTAAGGCATGAAGACCCCATTTCTTCTACAGGAACCCCCATCTGATTCTGAACTTCACCGATGTCCGTCCTCAACGACATCACTCAGTGGATTTTATTCTTCATCCTCATCCCTCTCCCCTGTCACTCATCCCCCTCTCTCTTCCTAATCATTTATCCTCACCCCTCTCCTCATCCTATTCCCTTACCCTCATCACTCTTCTTCATACTCCTCCTCCCACACCTCTCTCCCTTCTCCTCATCCTATTCCCTTACCCTCATCACTCTTCTTCATCATACTCCTCCTCCCACACCTCTCTCCCTTATCCCTCTCCTCATCACTCTTCTTCATCATCCTCCTCCCACACCTC